>JAOVYX010021013.1:0-45401 GCA_035668315.1 Drosera spatulata | reverse complement strand
ATGATGACAGGGTTCTTTGCATTGGCAATAACGTCGTAAAATGGATGGCGCCCCTCAGAAAGCTCGAGAAGTGTGTCGGGCCCGTGTCCTAGGTGTTGGTGCGCATAGTTGAAATCAGCACGGGGCCCAATGTATCCAACCTTAGTGAGATTTGAGCTGACTGCCTTCCGGATTCTGGCATTCACTAAGGTTGCTTCAACCCTTGGCTGGAATACCATAAAAAAAAATGTGTAAACAAAATGAAAGACTGAGCTCCCAATAAAGCCCTGCAACTTTATATCAAAACGAAAAATGGGAATAGCAAGCATGAATTACCATAAAATCGGGAAAAATGAAGTTATCAAATATTGAAAGAGGATAATTTTAAAAAAATAATTTAAGGAAAAAAAAAAAAAAACAAGCTCCGATACTAGCCTCTCTTTTCCTGATCAAGTATTTGCAGCCATCCAGCAAAAACTTGAGGCGTGCACAATCAAAGCCTTAGACTGGAGAAGACATAGGCTTGTGAATGTTGTCCCTAATGCTAGGATTCAACTTATCATGGATATGACAGATGAAGCAACAAAGAGAGCACAAGCACACCAGGGGCTCCCTAAGCAGATTCTTGCCAAGAAATGAAGCTATCCTGATAAAGGATGGCTTATACCAGGGATCACTTTGGGTGATGTTGGACTGTGGAGCCCCTTTTGCCAAGAAATCTCAAAAATTGATTTTTAAAAGTCAAACATGTGGTTTTTCTTCTTCTTTTTCTTTTTTTTCTTTTTTGAAAGGAAAAAAAGGGTATTTGCCTGCTGCGTGCAACACCTTCCATTTTCCCTATATAGAGATAAATATATGGGATAGCCTTTATGCTGCAAAAGGCAGCTACTTAGCTGCTTCAAAACATGACCAGCAATAAATATTAGCATGACCAGAAAGATAAAAGAGTAGCATGACAATCTTGAATGGCGATATTCTACAGGCAATAAATTTATCACAAGGTTACCTGGGTGCCAACAAGAAGGAAGGCGTCAGCCTTTTCAAGACCAGCAATGCTGGTATTTAATAGATACCCAGAACGAAGATCAGCATTTGACTGCAGGCCATTGCCCTCAGACCACACATTATTAGATCCTATCTTGTTTAAGAGATCCTTCAGTGCCATCATAGACTCTGCATCAGATAACTGACCAGCTACACCAACTATTTCCTCTGGCTTAATCTGGTGCAGGACTTCAGCCACCACGGCAAGGGCATCTCGCCAACTTACAGCTTTAAAACGACCATCAGCACCACGAATCATGGGATCATTTAGCCTTTGCCTCTTCAAACCATCATAGGAGAATCGTGTTTTATCTGATATCCATTCTTCGTTTACATCCTGCAGAAGTTTGCACAATAAGGTAATCAGGGACAAAGTAGCAGCAAATAAATAAATAAAAAATGACTACTTAATTTTCATGATACAAAGAGGTCGTAATATCTAACCTAGCGAGATTGCTGCACTAAGCTAGAGAATATTGACCCAAATAACGATAATAAAAATATTGATCTATGGTTCAATTGATATCCTCTGCCCAAATCCCTAATTATCAACCAACCAAAAAAATATACCTAGTATGTGCAATTCATTCTCACACCAAGCATACTCAACTAAATAATAATGTTTTTATAATTAACGGATAAAAGAATAAATCCAAAAAATAATAAAAGCATATACTTCCCCTGTAACTCCCTTTTTTGTCATTCTCCTCCTCTCAGCTCATCTTCACCTCCAGTACTCGCCAATACCATTGTCAGACACAAACACCTCTTGCTTACAAATAATCACTCTCGTTTTTCTTCTTTACAGCTCTCTTGTACCCACCTCTCAATACCACTGACACCATTAGTTCTCATATTTGCCAATACCATTGTCGGACACAATCACCTCCTGCTTCCACATCAATCCCGAAACTACTCTCATTTTTCTTCCTTTTCAGTTCTCTTGTACCCACCTCTCAATACTGATGACGACATTGGTTCTCATACGTGAAACTGGGATACTAAAAAGTTTTGACATCCGAGAACTTGTGAGGAAGTTCCAAGGATACAGAGCGTGAGTCTTGTAGTCAACTGTCAAAGGCAGAGAAATCAAAATGGAGAGATAGAACGGCGTTGCTAAGATGAAGAATACAAGAAATGAGGAAAGATGAGCATTCCCAAGAACATTGCGAAAAAGGTATGAACAAAGAGAATGTGCATGTGATGGTAGATCGTGGAGAAGAAGAGGGGACGTGACAAATTTCCTTTTCTCTTTCCCAAATAATAAAAGCGGAACTTCCTACGTGGGGGACCAGTAAATATTCCACTGTAAAGGCCCATCAAAAGACTTCGTGGGAGGAGCTAGCTGATTCAGATAAATAAATGAATAAATACAGTGGACCTTCAAATACAAGGTTGGGCGTTTTTAGTTGAGTGTTTTTGGTCGAGTCAGTTGCTCAACAATTTTGACTATAAGCCGCCGCAAATGTAAGCTCTTCCTCGAAGCTCATATCACAAAGTATATATCATTTCCATTTTATCTTTCCCCAATCTACCATCAACTATTCAACAGAACACTCCTTTGTTATCTTATAAACTCACCCAACCTTTATGGAATAGACTAATCAGAAAATAGTTTAAATTAAAAACAGAAAAGGGAATTGACTCCAATAATAGCAATTCTATGACAACTTAGTAATTCCCCAAAAAAAGGAATAGGGCTAATAGTGGTATATCAAACAAAACAGACCAGCAGTTTCTGAATCAAGAATTAGAATAGATTGCAGCTCTCTAACACAGCCAAGCACCTAAACAACAGAGATCAGTATTAGACAATTGCTTGATTCTAGAACCAGAAGAAAACAGCATCACCACACTTGATCAATGACAAAATGGACAGGCAGAAAATAGTAGAAAGCAGCATATGAAATTACAAGATTAAGTACCTCATTTAGCCTTGGGACAATACGCATGACCTCTGGACCCCTGCTATCAATTCGGATGTTGGAGCCGACCGCATCGCTGACGTCAATGGTCTCAGTTCCCTTCAACTCCCAATTGCGAGCTTTAAATGCAAAAGGCTTGGATGTCAGCGCACCTACAGGACATATATCAATCACATTTCCAGATAGTTCACTAGTCATAAGCTTTTCGACATAGGTCCCTATCTCCTCTCCACTGCCACGACCTAGCATGCCAAGATCTTGAACGCCAGCAACCTCAGTTGCAAATCTGACACACCTATCAAACCAAAAAATGACCCGGTATTAATTGTGTGTTCTTGAACAATGTGGAAACCAATCACCAAGAAACGGACTTGTTGCCTCCATAAGACGTAGACCAGGTATAGTCATGTCATGCACATGAAATAGTTACAGAACTCACTCAAAATCATCACTAAATCTCAAATAGACAAGTGCAATGATGGCAAACCAATTGGCCAACGTCAGTAGGCATGGCATCATTAGACATCCATGCCATGAGAAATCAAATACAAACGAATGACCTACAAAAAGGGTGGTTTAGACATAAAGCTGCTCTCACACTCCCACCACACCAAAGAAAGATGTACTTTCACCAAGCACCATTTCCTCAAGTCAAGCCCAAGATACCTTCAAACTCCCTTCTCAACTTGTCTTTCCTAAATAATACTCGTCTACAAAATTAGGTAATAGAAGCTTTTGAAATTGAGCCTTCTACTGCAGTCCATAACACTATCATTAATCAGTAACAACAGCCATAATCTAAGAACCTCAAGAATGGGCTCCAGCCACAAAAATTCACCCACCAGTTTCCAGAAGCATATAATTATGCAGGAGAGCCAAGGATGGAATCATGCCTTCATGGACTCTTGACACATCAGTCATAAAGCACGGATTATCAATTTATCAACGGGCCTAGCTCAATATCCAAAAAGCTAAATATCTAGAAAACAATCTTCTAGAACACCTCTCCGAACTTGGAAATTATCTGAAGCCTCTTAATGCTAGAAGGATAACAAGAACTGACCTTGTACACTGAATACATCGAGTCATCACAGTCTTCACCAATGGGCCCAAGTTCTTATCAACCACAGACCTTTTCATCTCGGTGAACCGACCACGATCTGATCCAAATGCCATGGACTGATCTTGTAGATCACACTCTCCACCTTGATCACAGATTGGACAATCCAATGGATGATTCATCAATAAGAACTCCATCACCCCTTCACGGGCCTTTTTGGCTACAGGTGTATCAGTTTTGATCTTCATCCCTGATTCACAAAAATGAAATACAACTATCCAGCTTGTAGCAGAATTCATAACGCAAAAGAATATGATACTTAAAAAGGAAGAAAAAGGAAAACCAAACAGAAGAATAAGGCTAGAGACTCAGATGAGCATAGAAAAAATCACTATGCCACTTACTCAAACCAAAGTGAACTGAGACTGCCCACATTCACAGGCATTACAATTTACACATAAAACTTTCAGAAAGATACTTCCTTGGTTTTTTTACCCTAAGGTTCCTTCTCTTCTAACTCCAACACAAAACACAATATTGCACTTTGACTTCCTAGCATAGCAATGATCTGCTGGAAAAAACTCAACCAAGTCCTCGTTTCACCCACAAGTGACTGACTCAAGAGCAGGGAAGGCTACAATCACCGAAAAGCAATAAAATCTAAAATGATGATATGAAGTACTAATTCAATCAAGCTAGTCAAAATCTTAGCTCAGTGATTCTACGATCAAGTGCTATCATGTGTTACAATTTCTGTGGAAGCCGACCCATTTCAAAGATTCCAATTACAAACAGTCCCCAACCAAATGTCTTACAACATCCTCCGATTCAATATCATCATTTACCAACCCCTTTCATCACTTGCAAGCACTCTGCCATTCCACAATCAGCAACCATCAGCGCCTACTTCAGAACACAGCTTCGCAAGACTAACCACCTCACACCTCAAATCCCATTTCCCACATAATCAGCAAAATTATAACAATGACATTATCCAATTGCAACAAAATCCACTATCTCACCAATCACTCCCATCCAACACCCAAAACCCCCTAAATCAAATCAAATCCTCTCAAAACCCCCCACATACCAGGCAACGCGGGCATAGCACACGACGCGACGGGCTTCGGCGACTTCTCGACCTCGACCAAACACATCCGACAGTTCCCCGCAATCGACAACCTACTATGATAACAAAACCTCGGAATATCAACACCGGCGACCTCGCACGCCTGCAGCACCGTGAAACCCTTGGGAACCCTAACCGGGTACCCGTCCACAAACACCTCGATAGCGTCATCGGGGTTCGGAAAGTGGACCCGGGCCCCGGCGAGCGGGGATCGAGGAGGAAGTGGATCAGGGACCGGTTCGGCGGCGGCGGCGGAGTCGGGGGAGTTGAGATTGGAGGTGGAGACGATGGAACGGATGAGGCGAGAGGGGGATTTGGGGATTAGGGTTTGGCTGCGGCGGCGAAGAAGGTGGTGGTGGAGGCGCGTGGCGGTGGCGCCGAATACCATTGTGTTGATGATTTTGGGGTCGGAGGGTGATGGTGGTGGTCGTGTTGGAGCGTGCGTGTGTGGAGGTGGTGGTTGAATTGGAAAATGGAATCAGATGGATTGGGGATTTCTTTTTTGTTACTCCTGTGTACTCCCTCGTGGCCACCAATTTGTTATATCCGTCTCCAATTATTTATAATAATTTTAAAAATATATTTATTAAGATAAAATTTGACTCATCTTATGAGATGATAAAATATTATTTTTTTAAAATTATGTGAAATTTTATTTTTATATTTCAATCTCACGTCTATTGACATAATTTTCTTAGATCATTAAAACGATAAAAAAAACTCCTCAAAATACAGATTGAATAATACAATGATTAAAAATGTTGCATTTAATATGAGACGAAGAGAGTATATAAATGTTTTTGTCATATACATCTCTCAAATCTTAATTAATTTCAAATAAATTCTTCGAATTTTTATAATTTCAAATTAGTCTTTCAAATTATTATATATTGGATAAAATATTCCATTTAAGCTTGAGTCTTTTTACTATCAAAATTTGATTATTTTGATTGGTTTATATTAATGACACAATAATTATAATTATATTTAAGACATTTAATTTGTATTATCTTTTCATTGTCTCATGTTATTCCAATATTGTTACATATTTGTTTCGTTACTATAAAATCATTAAAAGATATAACTATTTAAATAGTTTAACATTATCACGACGTAAAATTTTTGAATAATTTAGATTTTGCATATGAATTAAATACATATAAACAATTATCAATTATAATTTTTTTTGTATATAAAATGAATTATATAAATAATATTATAATAAACGAGATTAAGTTTAATTATATAAATAATATTATGCTAAACGAGATTAAGGACTTGTATTAAACAATGCCTACTCCTAAATAAGAGGATTTGCATCCCGCACAAAAAGTGCTCGTTTCATCCCTAATTATGGAAAATAGCTTTGAGTCCACAAATTTATATGTATGTTAAATAAATTCAAATAAAATAATTAATATTCTTTTCTTTTTTTGAGAGGAAAATAATCAACATTTTTCAGAGATAATGACTTTTATTATATTGCTCTCATTCCAAAAAAAAAAATATAACCAATTGACTTGACAAAATAATTTACTTGTCTATTGAATTTTTATATGTAATAATTAATTTATCGAAAAAGGAAAGTGTCAACAGAAGCTGCTTATGAGTAGTAGCAATAGGAAAAAATAAGTTCAAATCAATCATTATTTTTGTTTCGGAAAATGACCCTATCATACGATTAGATAAACTCCTTGTGGGAGTTGTGATAGTTGGATGGTTGTGTGGATGTTGTGATTGTTGTAAATCTAGTTGATTCGGATTGGGATCTCGGTTTGTGGTTATGCTTAATGCTTCGACGAATTGATAAATCGTCGTATGATCTAGGATATGTATTTACTCCAAAAGGATAGGTAGTATCGGATCACAGCCACTAACCCGCACTTTGAATGCATGACCGAAAGGTTGTATGCATGACGTGTGAATCATTAAAGGGAACCCGAGCTTAGACTAGTTTGACGTGACGGCCTTTCATCGAGAGATACTAGAGGCGACGTTGTGCTAGAGCGAGTCTAAGACTCGAGAGAGTTTAGACTTCACCTTAGGACCCGATGAGATCACTTCGAAACGACTAGATTGACACTTAGCAATTACACACAACCGGAAGACGAAATCACAACCTCTCTCTTCTCCTATATCTTAAACCCGACTCTATCCAAGTTAGATAAGAGCATTTAGCTATTTCGTTAGTTAAATTAGTTAAACATTCAAACCTCTCTACACTCGATTAGTTTGACCCAAGGTTAGCTACCATACTTCGATTACTAGAATACTAGATCCTCATGGGAACGATAACTTTACTCACTTATTACTCGTTACACGACACGTTCGCTTGCGTTTTGATGCGACTTACTAGTCATCAAGCAGTTTCCTCAAGTCCTCAATCAGTTTTGTATCAGTCGTTGCAGCGTTATAAATCATCGCTATTGGTTCAGTCGTTGAGAGCTTAAGGGTTTCAACCTCTAATCTTGCTGTTGTCAATTGAATTTTCAATGAGAGTATCTACAAAAATATACAACGATTTTATAAATCATTAACTGAGCAAAATACATAATGTCATTAAACATAGCGTCAGTAATAATGAAACAGAGCGCAGGTTGATAAATTGAATATTGTTTATCTTTTCTTCTGCAGTTCATTCTTTTCTTCAAATGAATATATCTGAGACAAATACAAAAGCGTTTCAGATGTGTTAAACAACCATGAACAAAATAGAGCGCCAGTTCCAAATAAACAGAGCGCTAGGCGTGGGGAAAAAAAAAAACTTGTTCTTCAGCCAAATTCATCCCTTCTATTGCTTTCTTGCTTTTCTCCTTCTCCATTGCTATCATTTCATTAGCATCCTCAACCTAATAAGCACAATGAAGAAGTTGCCTTCAATAAATTCAATTCAAATTAATTCAGAGCGCCTTAGCTTAGCAAATAGAGCGCAGGTTATATAAACACAAAGCGCAGGTTATAACAAAACAGAGCGCAATTATATCAAAACAGAGCGCCTAACTTTGCAACAAACAGAGCGCCATTGCAGCAAGCTTTCATGACTTAAATGAAATGAATTAATATCTTCTTTGCAAGCAATTTACCTATTGCTCAAGCAAATAAATTTGGTTCGTGGCCTCCATATATTTTTCCCTCAATGAAGTGATTTCCATTCTAACTTCTCGTAATTGTGTGCTCAACAGTGTTAATTTACTTGGTTGAATGTGCTTTATCAGTAGATCAGACGATGAATAGTCGTCTTCATTGGTTTCACTGTTGTGGCTCCTTTGAGTGGATTGGCTAGAACTGGAATGATCGTTTCTAGCTTTAAATTCTAAATCTTTGACGTTTCGTCCTTGAGTTTGAGTTTCTTCACTGTCATCCTCGTGTTCATCTTTATGCCATTCAATGGCGGCAGCTCCCAAGCCATATTCTCTTCTTTCGTGCGCTGTTGGGCTCAACGGATCGAGTAACAATTGTTATTTCGAATTCGCATATGTTAGTCCAAATTGCTCAATGTCAAATGATATATGTAGAATAAATCCTAATTTTTGTTACCTTATCTTCTTCAAAGCTAGAAGTGGCAGTATTTATGTCTTTAGGCAGATCCTTCAGATTCCACCTTATACACCTCGGACGTATTTCATCCTCGTTTTCTTCAATTGGATCTACGATATTCAACTTCTCCATAAAGCAATACTATCATTAAAAAAAAAAAAAAAAAACAAATCGTTGAGAACAAGGTTTATTTAAAAATAGAGCGCCTACTTTATTAAACACAGAGCACCTGTTAGCAATTTGTCACTATAACTAAAACAGAGCATCTACTTTACTAAAAGAGAGCGTCCTGAGTTATTTATTGTGAATGTTCCATAAAAAGAGCGTATATTGCTAGAAAAACATATTGACATTATAAAATTACTTATAGGTAACACTAAGACACATCACGTGACGTTTTCCGAAATTGCAACGTTTTTCGTCCAGCGACTTTGTCAATTTCCGAAAAAAGTGTGAAGTCCAGTTGTAATCACACATGAGATCCATATCTGCTACAAAGTTGGAGTAAGACCAATTCAAAGATGGCTTCAATGTGCTTACAAAGAGCGTGTTTAAAATGTACAGCATGAGAAGTCTGGCCGTGTCCTCGTAATCAAGCACTTCATTCCCTCTCGATGCTATTATTAATGTATCTTTAATCTTCTTTGTCGTCAACTCCCTATCCTTTCTTTCTCCTTGGTTTCGATTTGGAAACCTTCTTTGCAAGAATTCGGATTCCTGTACATTATCCAGTAGTCCTTCATCGTCTATGTTCTTTTCGCCATCAACTATATCGAAAATCAGTTTCATGTCCATCTTGTCTATGCAGAATTCATGACCTCCAAATATGAATATCGACTCGCCTTTATTGTATTTTGATATAATCTGTCGAACTCATATATCACTCTTTCGACACTTTTCTGTTATCAGCTTTCCATCCAGTATGACCTTCAACAAATGCCAAAAGGGGTCTTTTGCAACTTCGGTCGGTGTTCTTCTAACACTGTGATCTCATTTTTAACAATAAGTTTTGGAACCGCTCCTAGATTGCTTCTGTATTGCCACGCCATTTGGACTGTTTCAAAATACGTATGAATATAAAGTTAGTCAACATACAGTTTCAATCAAAAAATTGCTAATTCAAAAACAATGGCAAATAGATTTATTTTTCAAAATCAATCCAAACAGAGCGTTTTTGTAATCAAATGTGTTTTTTAAGGTGTTTCGATGTTTATTGTTTTATATAAGGTTGGGAATTTTTTCTACACAATAAGCGCTCTGTTTCAAATTGGCCAGGCTCTCTGCTTAGTTTAAATAGAGTGCCTTTATAATTGAAAATAGAGCACTTGTTCCAAAAATGTTATGAAACACCTCAACAATGAGCAGACATATTTTTCACGTTATTCCTATTGATATACATGTAATCATTGTAGTTTTAAATTCTATTATATGTCAAATTTGAGAACTCTATTGGAGACATCACGCGCTCTGTTTGAAATAGACCTGACACTCTACTTTTAAAAATAGAACGCCTTTGAAATCTGAAAACAGAGCGCCTACTTCAATTCAATCATGAATCACTGGCATTGAACAGATATATTTTTCACTCAAAAATATTATGGAAACAATCAAAAACAGATATATTTTTCGATTCAAATATGAAATATAAACAAAGCGTCTTTTGAATTGGGAAAACAGACCCCCTAGGTTTTTCAAAAACAGAGCGCATGTGTATTATGAAAACAGAGAGCCTGTGTATTACCAAACAGACCGGTATTTCAATTAACTAACAGAGCGCCCATACTCCTATTATCAAACAGAGTATATATTAATTACCAAACAGAGCGTCTATATAATTAGCAAAAAGATCGCCGGTATAATAACCAAACAGAGCGTCCATATTCTGTTTTTTCCCAGTATTCATTTTTGATCAACTAAAAGCTCAAATTCAATTTGTAAATTAGGGTTTCATACTGAAACCACCCCAAATTCAAAGCAGTATTTGTAATTGCGAATTCATGCAAACAAAAACACTAATCAATTTTACAAATAATCATCTTTTTTTATTCAAATGTCGGTTCATACTATGTCTTCTCAAATAATCATTTGTTCTATACAGTGTGACACACCGAAAACTATGAAATTCAGAGCGTCAGATCCTATTACAGAGACTCTTCGATCCAAAAATTCAATATATCTGTGCACGAATTGTTGAACTGACCCTTACTTCGTGCTCGATTTGGATCGAAAACGAAGTAATTTTTTTTTCGAATAAGGATGAATGAAATAAGTTTCATGTGGGTTTGTTGGGAGGCGGTTCTTTTTTGATTTTGTATGTGTTTAGAATAAAGATCCCGTGTGTACCTTGTTGGTATATTTTTTCATCTTTTTATATTTTTGGGTGATTTTTCCTTTTTGTTTATTGTATTGAATTTTAAAAACAATGGGATTTTGTGTATTACTGTTGTCCATGAACAGCTTCTACTGCTGTTCTTTTTTACCGTTAATTTATCCTTGAGGGGAAGAAGAAGAAAAAAAACAAAAGAAATGATAGAGGTATGAGTTCAAGTGATATAAAATAAAAAGTGGGGACAGTTTGTTAGTTTTGAATTAACAAAAATTTAAAATAATGAAGTATTATAATATTTATGAGGCATTCCAAAAAAATAAGTGTTATAATTTTAGTGGGACAAACGGAATACTAACTAAGAAAAGTTAGAGTGTAGCAGAAAATGATGATTTACTTTCCTTAGATGAAAAGTTCATACGGATTTGTATATTTTTGGGCTTAGGTAATTTCTATCATGACCCATAAGAAAGGTGTGTCAAGTGATAATGAAGATTAAAACAATACAAAATATAGAGTTGAGATTAAGTCACTATGTTTTATGTTAAGAGGAGTTGATTTATTGGTAAGACGTTTCCCTTCTAATTGTGAGATCAGAGGTTTAACATGTGAGAATATCAAAAAAAATCTCTCTGTGTACTTTTTATTACAGGAATGTCCTCCTCACATTCTGTACTTATGTCTGTACCTTTCGTGCTTTCCTTTACTATGTTTTAAGTTTAACAATTCATATATGATTCTTAATCTCCACCTTCTTCTCACAATCTCACTTGACACGTCTTATGGCGTGACACACTTCCTTTTTCTTATTTTGGACGACTCAAATTAGAAATTGTTCGTTTATATATTGGAAAAGATGGAATACAACAATAAATTATAATATTAATGATGTCATGTGATAATTATGTATAAAATGATGTTTAAATAACTGTTTTACAAACGTAGTTTACCTTGAAAATCTCGTCTCTGTGAATGCTTTCTTTATTATGGAACGAAGGGAATATAATGTGTAAAAAAAAAAAAAAAAAAGTACGCTAGGTGATTAAAAATAGAGACTGTGTTTAGAAAACGTATGTAACATTTCAACTTTCTCATTTCCATCATTAACAAAAGTTTAAGATCATAATGGTAATTCTACGACGTTGAGGGCCGGGTAAGCCCTCATTGGTAACAACATCATCAAAAATAGTTAAAAAGAGTTGTCTTAATGCTAAATCGTTTCCCTAGTAATCGTGAGATCAAATATTCGACACTTGAAAATATCAGAAAACAATCTCTTACAAGAACGTCCTCCCCACGTCATACACTTGAAGAGATTATTTGGATACATACTTTTACTTCCAAGAAGTCGTTAACTTGGCTTATTATAACATTGTTTATGTAATTTCTCCGTCTCATAAACTTTGTAATGTTTCTCCATCTATGTACTATTCTGTAAATAATTTGAAAAACTTTGTTACTAATCTAAAAAACACGATTTATATTTTTTATCAACCCCATATCGTAGTATATAACATTTACTATTATTAATGTTTCTCGACACTTTCTCAAAAAAAATAAAAGATATTTAATCGTCCCACAACACCGATCAAAACTTATATCGTCCTACGTGCCGAGTCAAAATAGTGCAAACTATATGTGACGAAGGGAGTAATTCATATTATGTATAGAAGAAAATGTTTTTGATGATTACATATATCTATTTTAAAACACATACAAAATCTTATTTGAGAATTCCATGTCGTGATGATGTTAAACAATTTAAATAGTTATTATCTTTTAATAATATTATAATAATAAAATAAATATATAATAATATTGAAATAACATGTATGAGATAATAAAACATATTATAAATTAAATACATTAAATAAAAATCATAAATATTATGTCATTAATACATAACCAACCAAACTTGATACCAAAGTAAATCAAACTTTGATATCAAAAAAGATTAAATTAGTTTTATATATATAAATAGATATGGTATTCTACCATCTTGTCGCAACCATGACAAATGAGATAGGATGCTTGTACTTGGACAATGGTAAGGATAAAAGAAATGGAGCTATTGGTAATCAACAGATTCATCTTCAATGTGCATTCACCGTCACGTTTAAATGGCAGTTCCACTGTAGTAAATACCAAACTACGATGCTTCTTCCCTGCAGAATTACAATGCCTATTGTTTTCGTAGTGTCACTTAATTCAGTCTCTCTTCAATGTCTTTGTAATAAATGTCTTGGTGGCTACAATAGCAACATAAGACAACATGGTTAGTGCGATGCCGCCAAGAAGAATAAGTTGGTCGTAAGTTGCATCCTGCATGGTGTAAACCCATAGACTGATAACTTCCCAGTTGCTCTCTGTCCAAACCGGGTCAACCATGCCCATAGGATCTGAAGAGTTCAGCGGCAAGACAGTCCATGCATCGGAATCAAACCTCAGCCGTGTGGAATATGCTGGAACATACCTGAAATGATTCAGCAGATGCATTTATTTTCTCAGATATTACAATAACAGAACCAGTATTCTTGGAGTACAAAGATCTGCCATCACAATAAATAAAGCTCAATCTGAGCCATAAGAAATAAAATAAAAACCACAAACCACACCCGAAACTCCATAACAGTCTCATCCCAAAATTCTCCCAAGCCCACCCATCTAGAAGCACCTTGTACAGAAGAATCCATGAAGCAGCAACCACCACGTCGTTCAAAACACAGGGAAGCATTGATACTGTACCAGTTAGAATACATCCTTCATCGTCTCCTACACCCCAAAATATCCCTAACCAAACCAGAATTATGGATAAATGAATTTGCATTTCCAGGGAAGTCGGACCACCATGTTTTCTCCCAAAACCAAAGGCACACTAGTATTGAGTCACACACCACACTCAAGGACTCTTATCCTGGAACACAACTTCGTTCCCTATAACCCATATTGTCCAAACAACCACAAAAACTGACACGCCCAAACCTTCTTCCTATGGCCATACCATGGAGCAAAGGTTCACAGGCTCATGTAATAGTTGAAACAAATATTTCAGCACGGAGCTTGAAGCAACAAGTAGTTCTAGAGAAAGAAGTAATGATTTTATCAGCCCACATCACCGAAAGAAGATTATTTATCAACTTATCTCACCTGGTAGTGGAAGTGACGCAAATGCCTTTTCCGTCTATCTCTGATTTTACACAGAGATCAGCCGAACTGTTGCAACCTTGCACACAACTTGAAATAGGATTTCCCTTCCTCCCAGATGTCTTATCAGCTAAGAAATTCCAAATGAATCTCGAGATGTCACTCACTTGTCCAGGATATGGTGTAGCAGAAGGCTCACCAAGCATTACACCAACATAGCTGCTGGGACAGTTGCTTGTCGGTGAGATATATTCTCTCACTAGTCTGCAGGACAGACCAGGATCACAACTTAAGAGACAAAGCAGCAGTTCTTCAACTAGGGAGGTGTTGACATTGATAACGCTGAGATCTGAAGTAGTCATGTTTTCAGCATCCTTGGCAAGGATGTAGAGAGAGCGGGCAATAAGGGATGCAGCTGCCACGATGGACGCTGAATTAACATTTGCTGCAGCCAGGAAGGAAATGGATTACACTGCTTGCAGCATAAACATTTGGAAGATAACATGCACTATAAGGAGAGCTGATTCAGGAAATAAATCACCGCACCTATATCGTCCAAGTGACTGTGGTAGAACTCATTGGAGAACGAGGTATCAAAATCTTCCAAGACAATCCCTGATGCTCGAGAATTCTGTACATGGAAAAGTAAAATAATAATAATAATAATAATAATAATAATAAACAAGAAAAGACAAGAAAAAATTACTGATAAAATAAGATAGTCGAGCTCCGTTAATGCACAGGCATGGACTATCCTTAGTACAGTAAGAACGCACACATTTCTTTCAAATGAGATGATTAAACAAATCGACAAAAAATGCCTACATTACAATGCATTTGAAGCAGAGGCCGGCAGTAATTACATTGCACATTCATCATGTTACAATTTCAAATCCAATGTATGCCTGTTCTGTACAAAATGTGCCTCAACACTGACCCAAATGAGTTTGATCAAACAGAGAAGTTTCCCAGATCTGAAAGAGACTGACAAGTCCAACAACTTTGAAGTAAAATAAAAGAAAAATCTAAAGCATTTAGGACTCAGGAGACAACAACTTCTCCTCTAAAATATAGTGATAAGTTGTTGAAAGTTTTGCTAACCGGATTTTCTGAACTTCTTCTCCAAAATGGGAGAGTATCTACTAAACTCAACCTTTTGAGTTTTCTCACCTCTTCTAGCCATGTCATAAAATTGCATGATGTAATCCACACAGTGGAGATGGTAACAAAGTAGACAGAGGGGAATGAAAAAGCCGCTAACCAAAAGAACAAGAGCATGTTATTAAAATTAATTTTAATAAGCAACACATGTTAAAGCAGACATTTCGCACAAAGCTATCCCCCTTACCTTCTTCAGAAACATCATTAAGGAAGAAGGAGGTATCCCAGGATTCGCACTGCTGGCATTGGACAATTTAACACTATCAGATTTCAGCGAAGCTAGAGCAACTTGCAGTGCATTCAGAGTATAATTTGTTGCCAGATCATCCTGTTCAAGAAGCAAACAAAGTTTCATATATAAGGCTTTCACAGAAAAGTAAAGATACTGTACTATTTTAGCAAAAAAGGACAAGAAAATAAGACAGCAGATTGAACTAAAGGGATCCTGTCAAAGATGAGCTATATAAGTAAAAAGAATTTTTGACTGAACTAAGCTAATTTGCATTCCTTTAGTGCAAAATTCCTGCGTGCCTTAGCATGACATCAGTAAGTAGCTGCATCATAAGAAAAATTCACGGGTGCAAAGGACTAATAAATCCTTCACTGAAACGAGGTTTTAATTTGCTAGAAAACAGCATTAAAAAAAAAAAAAAAACTTGAGGCTGTTTCAGTCTAAATTTGATCATATGACCAAGAGATACTTGTCCTGAAGTCTCATCAATATGCCTAGATTGTCCACTAGATAATGATTATTTTCGCGATCAGTTGTCTACTTGGCGTGGACTGTAAGTTTGGTACCAATTCCCTACCCAAGTATGAGCAAAAAGGGATCTTGCCAATGACACAAAACTAATTTGAGGGTAGCTAGATAAACCTACCAGCTACCATTTTGCCCATTCATGTGGACTAAACTTTAAATTAGTATCTATCCAATTCGCTATGTGGAAACACACTCCTCTATGTGACATAAACCACACAGTAAAAAAGAATGATAATCACATACCAAAACGACAAATGAAGAGGAGAATACTTACTCCGGCAGCATGAGCATAGAAAGTATTGACTCCATTGCTATATCCTTTTCCAACGGATCCAATCTCTAGGACCTGCACAAAAGGTAGCACAAAAGAGCCAAAAAACAACTGAGAATCAACTACAAACATCAGATTTATAGGTGTTAGGATATATCTATTTTAGGAAACTATCTTTGATAATGTTCTCCCATAAATTAGTTTGATTGCCTAGATTATATTGTTACCTAATTTATTTATTTCCTCATTGTAATGTTTCCTTACTTTGTTTTTGACTACTCTATAAATATATAGTATATCATAAAATCAATAATACATCATTTTCTCCTCTTATATTCTACTTTCAAAACTAGTATTAGAGCAAACGATACTCATATGACCTAATTTGCTTCCGCCAATGCCAGCGAGTGGTGACATCCACCACCCACCGAACCCAAATAGTGTCATTAAAACTTAGGTTTTATATATTTCTTTGATCATCTATTTTGCTTCAAATAAAAAAACTCCCTCCAAGATTGTCTTCCATCTATCAATAATAGATTGGGTATTATCTGTCTTGACGAATTGAAACTTGTCTACTCAACACTCGACTTGATGCTTGACTGCAACTTTCTTGATGACAGCAATGTCAACGACGACGGCAACGACCAATGGCGACATTGGCTAAGGCAACATTGACTTGGTGACAATGGCGACAACGGCCCACTCTCTATGAAGACTACTGCTGTGTCATGAACTATTTCTGCTAGTAAAGGATCACTCATAAATTAAATTAAGTAGACCCGTCTTTTGTTGGCAAGTTGGATGGCTCCAACTTGAGGGAGTGTGTTAGAATATATATATTTTAGGAAACTATCTTGATAATTTTCTCTAGTAAAATAGTTTGATTGCCTAAATTATATTGTTATGTAGTTTATTTATTTCCTCATTGTAATGTTTTTGTATTTAGTATTTGATTACTCTAGAAATATAGAGTACGTAATGATAAGTAATACATCTTCTCCTCCTCTTATATTCTACTTTCTATTCTACTTTCCAACAATAGATATATGCACACAACTTATTGCCATTTCTCATAAAATAAGTTTATTGTCAAAAGTGTTCAATCATTATCACCATCCACATACAAGATCATCCATGAACCAAGAATTAATGCATTTCAGAGCTGTTTACCAGCTTAAGAAAAATCAAAGGTTTCTAAAATCTCTTCTTTCTAGGTACGTTAATGGTTTTGAAAGAGCCATGTACCAGGAAGGAGGGGGAGGAGGAAGCCTGAGATTGTTGGAAAATCATTGTTGAATGAGACCAAAGGTGTTCAAACTTCATAGTAGCTAGAGAAGCAAGGGCATGGCTCGGGGGAAGTCTGTTACGGAATTTGGTTTTGAGTACACTAGTATGACTGGGTTTCTAAGTTAATCGGTATTCTTGGACAACCTGTAAATCCTTTGCCACTTGATAGTTGATACTGCTATATACTTTTGATAGCTGTCATTCCAGGATGAAATGGTGATTCCAGATGCAATGCTCCAAGCTAAACTTTCTCCATACACACCAAATGCATAGAAGAACAAACAGAACTTAAATTCATGATAAGCCTTGCATGGGAGATAGAGTGCTGACAAATTCTCCTTGATTCTATATACTGGTGCTCAGTACATTAACAAGCAAAAGCCCATACGTAGGAAAAATTAGCAAGCATACAAAGCCACATCCAGCACACCAGCGTGCTAGGCAATTAGTTAAAGACTTGCACAAAGTATAAGACCTTCCATGTAAATGATGTATGGCCGTATATTTGCTATAATGACTAGACTACAAGAACTTCCTTTGATGATCCACTCAGATCTGATAGGATGGACCAAAAGGGCATGACATATGTAGATCTACTGTGAATAACAGTTTAAGTAGCCAATTGAGCACAAGAGATGCCAAACTGCTTAATGACACTTATGGATCCTTATGGCCGCAGAATTGCTGGCCAACTGATTTATTAGTTGTCCTAGTCATGTTCGACATCCACAGGAAAAACAGGAAAGCTTGCACCTAGACACTTCACTTTAGATAAATTAACTTTCATCCAAGCTCTATATTATTGCATGTCGAGGAAAGTCCAAACTGATGGTAGAAAAGTCACTAATATATCTTAACACTCTCCCTTACACGAAAACCCATAGGGGCATGAAATATGGACAACAAATACAGTGGCCCAAGCGTTAAACAAGGTCCACATAATAAACCACATAAGTGACTATAAATGGGGGCGGCAAGGATCAAATTCATGACCTCATGCCACGACCTGCTCTAATATCATGCCAAAGAATCATTTCTATCAAAAATCTGAATTGATGATAGAAGACTCACTAATGTATACCTTAACATTACAAATATCACGTCACACAAAGATTAACATGAGGAGCCTATACCATGTCGATCAATGAGGAATTAAGACCTTTCGTGGAATCTGATTGTAGATCCAGTTCATGCAAAAACCTCCTGCTACCGATGTAACCCCAAGCCTCCCCAGTAAAGATAAGGAACACAAGCTGTGGTCAAAAATGAGAAAAAAAATTGTTAATGGAACTGTCAGGAATCTGATTGAATAAGCCATTGAGAATAAAATAAAATCACATTTAAGATTCACAAAGTTAAGTCTAAAAAACATATATAATACAGAATATAATGGTTACTCTTTCCAATGGCAAAAAGATTCAAGTTTTTATCAAGTCCATGCTCCAGAATAAAAACCAGGATCTGCCATAATAATGATCTTGAAATGGAAACACCAGTGAAAACCAAGATTGAAATAGAAATCCATCACCAACAGCTGTCTTGGCAAATCACGCTGATGAGTCTGATTCTTTGATTACAACACTGGTACATAATGTTACTAGAGGTGAAGCTACATTGTGTTGACATAAAAATCTAGAACTATCCCTAGTATACCACCTTTAACAGCATACGAAAGAAAATGGCACACGGGACACCTTCATCCTTACAACACCAAGCAGGGACAGATAAAATTATCCACTTCTCCATGTGTGATTGATTGCTTGGCTATACAAGGTTACTTGAATTTTCCTTTAAGAGCTCTCTGAGTTTAGGAGGTTACAAGCATTCCAGAGATTTATTTCTCTCTAGTACCACTTTATCCAGATCTCCTGCCAGGAGGAGAGCCTACTTCACTGAGCATCTAGAAGGCAAAGGACCAAAACAATCCTAAGCTGGCAGGAAACCATGGAGTAAGATTGCCAAGTGCGGGTTCAAAGAACAGTTCCATGCCCGATGTAGAAGCTCAAGATTTAAGCTACATAGTGAAGCAGGTTATATAAAGACAACATCAAGGACACTATTGAGCGAATTCACTTTACCATTGTTTTTAAAGTGGAAAAAGTTCTACCAGTAACAATGAAGCTTTATCTAAAGACAACAGCAAGGACACTATTGATCAAATTCAGTTTACTATTATTCATTATTGGAAGAAATTTCAGAAACAATGAAGTTCAAAACTGATATGGCGATCACCTGCTTCTTAAAGCTCTGGGAGTCATCAATATGAGATAAAGCATCAGCTGCCGCTAACATTGCAACCAATCCCTACATATTGTTTCAAGAAAGGTATCTGTCTTAATTCAGGAAAGCAGAAAACGAGTGATCTATCATTAAGGTCAAACAAAATCTCACATTTAGCTCAATTTTTCACCATCATGGCCAAAAGACCATAAAGATAAAAAGAATTGAAACTCACAGAGACAGGGGAATCTGCACCAAAGCTTTTGTCACGAAAAAATGAAGCAGAATCCATCGAGGTTACAGCCAGTATAATAGTCTTGGATGATTCTGAGGATGAAGCACTGATGGGGGGAAGTGACGACCAGACACTGTCCTTCACAATGGCATAGATAAAAAAATACAGTAAAAAATAAATTAGACTGATAGAAGATGTTATATATACTCTATCCGTAGATGTGCATTAACTGTAGGACAAACGCACAGGAGTACGAAACCAAATGACATGTAACCCACCTATATCCACCTAGTGGGAGGCAGGTACTTTCTCTCAAACAGTGCTTCGAATTGTGAGTGCCAGCTTTAGTAGTCTAACAAATCCAAAGCCATTATTTATTACTAAGAAGGTAATTCAAATGGACAAAAGTCAAAAAACACTGAAATAAACTGATTGGCAATCAAAATCAACCACCTGCATAACTGAGTTGAATTCAGCAACATCTATATAGTGAGCCTGCTTACGCTTCTCATTCTTTAACACTGCCTGCAGATAAAAGTTGTCAGGCCCATAAATTTTGCACTACTACCTTGAAATCAAGCACATATAAAGAGGATGAGTAGATAATAGAAGAATTAGAAAGTTACTATATTGAGTAACTGAATGAGATAACGGAAGCTAGATTATTACACAAAAGAACCAATGTACGTTATGAAATGGATAGAGGCGGAAATTCGTAGAAGAATTTTAACTTGGGGAATAAGGCAAAATAGAATCCAAAACCAGAACATCTTCAACAAGAGAAAAACTATCAAATACACACCAGTTGACTAAAAGAGCGAGATATCTGCAAGAGAGGTTCTGACATGTGGTCCCGAACTTGAATCCTTCAACCTCTAATTGTTGCAATATTTGAATGTGGTTCTTGTTAGGCCCTGGAGTTGTGATTGGCTAGCACATTTTCCACACCTCAAGCCCATAATAGCTTAAAGTGAGGGGGAGGGTTAAATATACACGTAATAACGAGTGTTACGTCATAAGTATGGTCATTGTGATGGAGTTGGTTTTCGATAATGTCATAAATTGCTAGCTCAATTGCTGTATAGCCTTACGTGAATGACAATATGCTACAAAGTATGGCGTCTTCCCAACCTGGTTCTGCAGCGACTGTAGCTTTTATTAGCTACTTGTCAATCTTAGTACAATCTCCCACATTGGAAAAGAATGAAGAGGGGATAATCATGAGTGAAAGTTACCTCTAGCAAGATGGATGTGCTGTTGCTCGATAGTAAGAAAACAGGAAAGTCATATGCATTCCACATAATACCTGATCCCTGCAGGTGATAACCATTGTAGGCAAAGTTGAATGGTTGGGTATAAACACTAAAGAAAGGAGTGCAGATGCTAAAGTTATGAAATCTCTTCAAGCCTCATCATGAATTTCCTACTTTGTGTGTGTCAGTGTGTCATTGGTGCGCACAGTTCGTCAAGTATCCAAAGCAACTTGATTTGACATATCATGAAGTTGATCTGACAGGTATGACACATTTATGCAACTTGTTAACTAAATTCTCTATTACATCAAATACGAGCAATATTTTTTGATATCAACGATTCAGAAAATATATTCCGAAAATGGTAAAATTGTTTTATTTTCAATGATAGTGCATGATATAGGAGCCATTAAACATGCACCACTATCTCATGTACAAGTGTATGCTAAATTTTAATTCACTTAAAGAACTGCTCGTATACTCATTACATACTAATTCTGAACAAACTTTAACTAGCTTAAGCAACTACTCAACAAAAGGCAAATAAATCGCACTTTCTGGCTGATGCAGGCTGGAAGCCAGGTATTGTTAAGAAAGAAATGGAAAAACAAGAAGAATATAATTAATGAAATGCAGCATAAAGAACTGTAACTTTTCATACATAAGGATTCCATTCATGACTAGTGTTTTGATAGGGAGCAAATTTCGCCAGTGGAAATTTTTCAGCCGGAGAGAAACCTGCACGATCAAAACTCACAATTTAGTTCCTATAGAAGATTGTTCCAAGTGCAAACCAAATAAAGAAAAGAAAAGAACAGAAAAATGCACAGTTGTATGTAACCTTTTAGTTTATCTCGAGTATCACTTCCTGGTTCAAGTAGAACACCGCTTATTTTCTCCGCAAAGTTCTTGTCACTTGCTGCTCTGGAAGCAAGAACATGTTTAAATGTGCATACCTATTACAAACTATAGTTATCTAGAGCAACACAACCAAATAAACAAGAAATAAAGCATCACAATAAAAAAGTTTCAAAACCTGAATCGTTTAGGGCAACTAACCTAAATCAATAGTGTTAAATACAAATGTTAGTACCGGGCCTTCTACCATAAGCTTGAGCTATTGATAAAGCTAATTTGTTTCAATTTTCACAACATGATCAGCATGTGTGCTGAGTTACGTGCTATAATCCGGCAACCCCCATTCGTTGTGTTTGTGGGTTGGCATTTGTTTAGCACATGGTATGTGTTAGGCTACCACATTATTCACATTCAATACCTGTACTGTACTTGCATGTGAGATTATGTGAAGATACAAGTTGTAGAACTTCTATTCATGAGCTTGCACTGTTTTTTTTTTTTTTTTGGTGAAAAATAAGCTTGAACTTTTGGTAGAGTTGATTCCTTAAAATGATAATAGCAGGTATGACACCTGTTATGAGCTTGAATCCTACAGCCTCATTTGTGGTGTTTGTTTGTGATCTTTATTGGTGGGTTTTTGTTTGACGGGGAGTGTTATAATACAATGTCATAGCGGGTCTTCTATCAAAAGCTTGAAATTTTGTAATAATAAAGTTCACAATAAACAAAATACCAGACCATACTACTTTAATAAGCTGTTCTTTTTGTAGAAAAGCAGTTCATAACTGAATACTGCTCCTTACCATATTGTTTCCAAGCATGACGGGATGGAACACTTGTCACGGCAGCCTCAGATTTACAACTACTACCACTACTAATACACATAAGCAAGAAGAAATGCTCATCATAAGAGGCTCAAATTTAGAACTATTACCACTATATCATTGAAGAAATGCTCATATTTTCACCCAAGATAAACAGATCTGTCAAGCCCGAAGTTTACCTCGGTAACTAATATGTACTGTCAAGCCCGAGTCAAGCATGACTCGATATCATAGACACAAAGGCCCCACATCCCATGACTAATAGGACAAATTCCCAAATAATATTACAAAACTCAGTCTGTTGACTATTTATCAAGAAAGAGCATTAGGCACCAGGCATGACCAATACCCGCTCCACAGTTCATATTTTTCTTCAGCCTTTTCATCCGTTAAAACATAAGACAGAGAGCATCATAACCATAACTTACTAAAGGTCAACATGATACCAGAAGATTAGAGGCAGGCAAAGAAATGCTTGTACCTTTCAAGGAAATCTTGGAGATTATCTAAAGTAACCAAAATGGTGGATGGCTTAGTCGTCGCATTAACATTAGCAAATCTTACAAGTGGAGCAATAACCTTTCCACGCCCAGGATCTATAAGTTCAAATAAAACATGACCAATCAAAGACTAGGTACAGATATAGATAAGCCAAGCAAATCGACTATCCTATTGCAACCTGAAGAGTGAAACAAAAAAAATCACCTAAAATGCACTATACAATATGCCTTTTTATTTTAAA
The DNA here is from genome assembly GCA_035668315.1 of Drosera spatulata. Taxonomy (NCBI): domain Eukaryota; kingdom Viridiplantae; phylum Streptophyta; class Magnoliopsida; order Caryophyllales; family Droseraceae; genus Drosera; species Drosera spatulata. The sequence continues at coordinate 21,643 of JAOVYX010021013.1, read as the reverse complement.
AATAAAATATAAGCAACAATTGAATGCATGTTCACATCAAAGTACTATAAATATGCTCCAAAGTTGATGATTCACTCACTAATCAGTGTAGAGCATCACTCTTATATCTTCAATAGTTACTAGTCATTAACTTCCTCGGTTAACTTATATAGCAAGAATCTCAGGAGTTTAATCAATGGTCAGCTCTGTCAGCATCTCATACATGGTGAAACCGTGAACGTGATCATGGTCAACTACAGTCAAGTTACTGGACAGTGGTCACGACATTCTACTACACTATTCCACTTGATGCTACATACAATGCCAACTTTATTCACAAGGCTGTTCCAGGTAAATTCAACCAATTCCTCTGTAGTCCTGTAAGGATATAAGGAAATTAGCTACTTACTTGCACAACCAATTTCCCCTGATAGATTTAGTAACCGCACGCACGGAAATGCATCGATCACCTTGTACAGTGTTCTCCCAAGAGCAGGAACAGAGTCCAAGGGCTCCATTTCTCCTGGAATCACACCACCATTCGTATCATAAAACAAAATCAGCCAACCAGAAGATAAAATTATGGAAAGAAATTCAAATTAGTACCTCACTAGACCTTTACTAGTATAATATTTGTGCTAATCGATGTTGAAATTTTTACTCCCTCAATTCCAAAATAAATGAAACATTTGATTTCTTTTTTACTATTCAACACGCATTTTCAGGAACTTCGGTTTCGTTTTAACGCAACAAAATTATATCATTGACCTAGGATTATAGTATATAACTAAAACTATCATTAGTATTTTATGATGATATTACGAAAAATGATGTTTGATCGTCTAACGACGAGAGTCAAATTTTGCATCAAAAAGTACACACTGTCAATGATGTTTGATCGTCTAGCAACGAGAGTCAAACTTTGCATCAAAAAGTACATACTGTCGAAGTATTTCATTTAATATGGGATGCAAGGAGTACTGTTTATATGATAATATTTTCGTAGATTAGCAACCGGCATAGTAATAAAGTTCGGATACGAGATTAATTCAGAAATAATAAAGTATGAAAAAATCGAAAAGATTGGGAAAAAAATCGTGAAAAAAACGGAAGGATAAATACACCATTAGAACGGTACGACAATTTATATAGGAAAAAAACCGAAATACCAGATTTATATAGGAAAAAAATGATATTAATAAAGATAAGTTAATGAAGTACAACCAAAAGAGATAACAAATTTGTTAGTTCTCAAATACTAAACTAACAACATAACATATAATTCATTTGGGATATGTCAAACTATTAAGTTAAACTAGAAGAGGATCTTCAATGTGTCAAATTATAATTGAAGCAATAGGAGTTGTCGAGGGAGTTGAATGAAGCCATTGGAGATGGAGGTGCCAACTACCAAAGGAACTAAGAAGTTGTCGGCAACCCTAGTTATTATTTTTTCCCCCTAAACTTCCCGCTATAGATTTTCGTCTCTGTATCAAATCAATTTTTTTTTCTTTTTTAAAGTTTCCAAATGCAGATGTTTTTTGTTTGCTTTTTAAAGTTTTTTTGATTTTATTTCAAAAAAAAAAAAAAAACAAAAAAATAAATTTTTTTATTAAAATTTGTTTTTCCCCATATTAAATGAATTTTAGGAATTAAACCCTAATTATGGATTTTTCCCGAATTATCGTGTTTCTCACAAAAAAATTCGGATACGGCCCGCACAATCAATAATACGCGGATTTTTCGTATTATTCTCAAATGCGATGAATAGACTTTTTCTAACCATGATATATTTGCCCTTTGCTTCTTTTTTTTTTTTTTTTTTTCTAAACTAGTCCAATTTTTTACAAGGTCAAACGAGAAATTCGAATCTCTTTGTTATGAAATCGACCATGAACTAATTCGCCTTTGATTGAGGAATCTTGAATACACCTATAATTCCCTGAGTTTCATCTTATTCTAATTCACGAATTTTGCGACAAAGGCAATCGGTGGACTCACATTGTTATATTTGTGGAGCTGAACCCACATTGTTTAGACTGAAAGCTCAAAATTTCAATCTATGAAAAACATTTGTTTGCTCATTGAGTCTGAATTGATTGTCAAATTCAAAGTCCCGAGTAAAGTTTCGTCAAGTTCTGAAGGAAAAATAGCATTTAACTCCCTTAAATATTAAGTCGTGACACATGACCCCCATCAAGTTTAAAAATATACGCTTAGTCCCTATATCATCAAATAAAATCGTATTATTTTTGCACGAAATCACATTAAAGAAGTTCATAAAAGGATCATATGTATATTCTTCACTAATTTTAAAAGAAAATTGAACTATTTTGACACGAAACACCACTTAAAGAAGATGACAAGGGGTCATCCGCAAATTTTCAAAGTTTAGAGGAGTCATATGTCACTGTCAAATAGTTCACGGGGTTTTATGCTCTTTTCCCTATTCTGAATTATGAATTCGACTTTGCCTTAAGACTTAATGTTGAGAGGGAAAAAATTGCTATGCTCTGCCAAATTGCAATTGTATTTGTCAAAGAACTCGAGAACTTTCTTGTTGCATTATGTGAAAAAATTTAAGTAGTTTATTATGGAAAGTATTGTTTCTTTAGTTTTTTCAGGATTTATCCACTATTATCATTAAGAAGTGAAGAAGAAAGGATGATCTAAGAAATGAGAGATGAAGAAGTGAAGAAACAATTAAGAGGATTTAATGGAGTATTAACCAAAAAAACCCTTACATCTCAATTATATTTTCAATATAATATGATATGAGATCCATGCAAGAGGGGAAAGAAAATAGAGAAGCGAGAACAAAGCTATAGTGAGGGTTGGTGAGAGTTTCCTCCAGGGCGCGGGGGCGATCTCTGACATCTCCTTCCCTGGTAGAGATGGGTGGACAACGTGGACGGTCGAAGAAGGTGGAAGGGGTTTCGAAGAACTCTAAAAAGGAAAAAGAGATGAAAAAGGGGAAGGGTGATCTGTTATATCTGCCCATTCAGCCATACTTATTCAGTTGAGGCAAGGAAGGCAAGGTAAAATTGCTTTTCGCTTCTTGAATTCTTGGACACATGATCGTGGTTTTTTGAACTTGGTTGAGGAAAGCTGGAGAATCCATATAGAGGGTAACCCTCTATACTTAGTTTTTGAGAAGCTGAGCCTGCTTAAGCTTAAACTGAGAAAGCTACATAACGAAACCTATGTGAATGTTACTGAAAAAGTTCTCTGAGCACGGGCCATGCGCCTTATGAGATCTGGTTGTTTTTTTTCCATTTTAAGGGAAGTGTTATATTTTATTTTCCCTATAAATATTGTGTAAAAAATCAAAATAGGGAGTTCGAAAAACAGGAGGTTTCATCAGTTTACAAAGATTTTCCAGAGAGTTAGAGACGCCGTTTCAATCTAAGAGGACGGTTTCTACGGATCACAACGAGATCGACGCTACGCAACTAAATCTATCGAAGAGATCATTGTCTTTCCTCTATTTAGATCAATTTTCAATGGTCCAGGATTTTATATCTCTTAACTCTTGTTAATTGTAATTCGAGATGACTTTCAATGCGTTTAGCATGAATTGTTTGTTTCATTTTGTGACAATGGTAGCGTAAACCTAAGTATGGCTTAGTGGTTGTAACTTAGTCATGAATTATATGAGACTTGATCTCTGTTTTTTGTAATTTCATGTCCACTGTTTATGATATCATTTAATGTGTTGGAATTATCTACAATTATTTATCTATTATAGTTGGATTGACCATCTAATTATGTTAGAGAAATATGCATGCAATCAAGCCATTCTCGTTTAGTTGATGTTAGAAGCAAACTTGTAGCTTAATGTCATTCTTTTTTTCTAAACCTATGATCACATGTAATAAGCACAATTTGACGCTAAGCTGTGTTAGGTCATTATTGTGTGGTGTTTGAAAAATATTCATAATGCAATATGTTTAGTCTGTGTTACATTCTCTTTTGGACATAGAGTAAATGTATTAATTTGATTATGTCATGCTTTATGATAATCAATAGTTATATCGACAACTCTCTTTTTGTCGAGCCTAATTATTAACACCCATCATAATAGAACATGAAATGAAAATCTTTAGTTTATAATTAAAATCCATGATAAATTAAAATCGCAAAGGTCATACACTTTGTCAAGCTTGATTAAATCTCAAGAAAAATTCTCAATTGAACTACGTTCATTAATTTTCATTGTTTTTGTTTAATTTTTGTTCTTATCAAAACAAACACGCCCTCCCAAATTTTACAGAAAATTGATAGATTGATAAATTAATTCATAAAATCTGAAAAAAGATTGTTCTCTGTGAAATCGACTCGTACTTGTCACTACTATATTTTTGTTTTAATTTTGTGGTGTGAAATAATGCAAATATTTTTATTTGTAACACCTTGCGACGGGTTCTATCAATTACTGCACAAAAAACAAGCTGGAATGCTAGACTCCTATCTTATGCTGGCAGATTGCAACTCATCAAGGCACTCCTATACTCTTTGCAGATCTACTGGTCCCAGATCTTTCTTCTCCCAAAAGTTGTCGTTGAGGAGATTGAATCCATATCTCGAGCTTACTTTCGGTCAGGTGTGGCTCTTCAAAGGAGTAAGGCTCAAGTTTCATGGAAGGAGATATGCGAACCTAAGAAGTGAGGTGGAGTGGGCATTAAGGATATATTTTGTTGGAATGTAGCTATGTTTTTCAAGCAAGGGTGGGATATTCAGAGGGAGCAGAAGAGGCTATGGATCCAATGGGTTGATGCATACTATGTTAAGCACAGAAGTTTTGATGCAGTGGTGTACAAGCTAGGGCAATCTTGGGTTTGGAATGAGGACCCGATCCTGAAAGCAAGTGATTTGTCATCTCAATGCTTGGAAGAAGAGAAACATACAATGGCAAAAGGATATAGGACTCTTAAGATATCATCCCCAACTGTTCCTAGGTATAAACTGGTGTGGAATCCTAAAATAATCCCTAAGCATGCCATGATCTTGTGGATGTTGCTCAAAGGCAGACTGAAAACGAAGGACCATATGCGTAATATGGGATGACAAGGTGATGAGCGATGTCTACTGTGCAATGGTGAGAATGAAAACATGACTTATATTTTCTTTTTACGCCCCTTCGTTCAGATGATTGTGCAGCAGCTGCTAATGCATTGAAAGTTAGTACAGTATCCCTTGACATGGAATAGATGGATAACATGGTTATGTAAAACTGCTCAAGGGAAGACAATCATTGTGAAGAACAAAAGAAGATTGAATGCTGCTTTGGTCTAGGAGATGTTGATGGAAAGGAATCGCAGATGTTTCACGATGGAGAGAATGAAGGCAAGGATGGTGTTTGCAAGGGTGATTGCTTATGAAAGCTGATTGGATGAACATGGAGGGATGAAGCAGATGCCTGAAGTTGGGAACTGTTTTAATTTGCAAACCTCTTTTCTCATGTGATCTGATGATGATGTAGGCCGCTTTGTTTTGTATTTGTGCCTGGATGAGGCTATGTTGCTGGAGGTGGTTGTATAAACTCTTGTAATGAGTTTCTATGAGTACTGAAAAAGCTGAACGTTTTCCCAACAAAAAAAAAAAAAGGCTATACAGTACAGAGAAACGACAAAATTGTCTGATCCAAATCAAATTACTGACCCATAAAGAGATAAGAAAAATATATGGGTCTACATATTCCCTCCTATTAAAGTTGCTTAGACAGCAATTCTTCCCAAAACCTAAACTTCTAGTCACTTCTCTATCTTCCCAAAACAACCTGAGCACACCACAGGGAACACCTACCACAAAGCGACGACCAACCACCACAATCATAACTCCAAATTACTTGCTGAAGAAGAAAAAGATAGCTAGACTGAACCTCCCGAGTAGTCATGGAATTCCTTCGCTAGGCAGCCATTTAGATCATATGGGGTCCGAGAATCCTATCTCTTGTCTCAATTTCAGTGTCAAGTTAACAATGTTCAAACCATACGAGAAACTTAACCTCAATCACTCGTAAACATAACCTAATGATCAGGTGGAAAAAATCTCATCATGAAATGGGAACAGACACCCCAATAAGAACATCACCCGGCCAAAAAGTCATATCATTTGTGGACAATTCTTAGCACTATAAAATTCTTCTTCTTTGCATCAGATCATCCATTATCTATCAGCCATAAGAGCCCCGATATTAGGCTGCCAAACTCCCCCAATATCTCCTTTTACACCTCACAACACGGTAATCCAAGACCTTGTTCGAGAGCAACCAAACTAGACCTCATTTTCACTCACACACGATTACCTAAACTGAAACAAGATATTACAACACAGATAAGCAATAACAAGCAACTCGTATGCTCATTTCACGCAACAATTCACCATCGTCTCCCTCATCTATATTACCAAGTCCAATTTACAGATATTACAAGAATCACCTTCTCAATAATCACACAAAAGAAAGGAAACGGAGAAATCTTCTACGAGGGTGGATCAGTAACTGACCTGAGAGAGCGAGGTGAAACGGAGCCGCGAAGCAGATGAGAAGGAACAAGAGATGCTGGTGCGATTCCATGGCGGAATTCCACGAGATTGTTTGACGAAAAGGGAACCGTGTAGCAAGGGAGAGAGAGTCGATGTTTCCCCGGAAAGATCGAAAAGGGACCCGATAGTCCATTGAAATCATTTCATTCGCTATGGGCCTAGGGCTAGAGTTGTGGTGTAACGGCCTGACCCGTTTTGGGCCTGGGTGTGGCCTGATTCTTCGATAGGGGTTAGGATTGAGTCTTGATCCTGGAAAAAAAAACCCGACCCGATCCGACTTTTTAAAAGCTCGGGCTTGGCCCGATCCTTGGACCGGGTTATCCATTCCCTTTGATCGAACTTTAACCCCTTTTCTTTTTCTTTTAAATTTTTTGTAATACAAAAATCGTTAACGCTTCTTAAATTGATGATGTTTTTATCATTAAATCGTTCACAGTTTTCAAAATTGATGACAATTTCAATAACATGGAAACTTACAGGAATCTGTACATTTTATCAATCAAAAACTGTGATCGGTTTGAAGAAATCGTTGACGTGTTTAACTAAATCGTCAATGGTTTTTTTAGAACAGTGAATAGTTTTTTGGATGATAAAAATATAACTGTTTTAGAAATTTGTTTGATGTATAAACCTGAACGGATTTCTTAACCGTTCACGGTTCTCATTTCTAAAATGAAAAAAAAATTAACCATTTGAAATGATACACTTACAAAGCTTAATGAAAATATGTTCCAAACAACATAACAACATTTCAATTGCTACATTTGTTCCAAAGTTCGATGCATAACAAAGTTTGAAGTGCTAGCAACATGACATAACATGTCAATTAAATACTAAACGAGTTAACATGAGAAAGTGAAAACTTAAAAGCCATAAAAATAAGAACATTGTTCCAAATATAAAGATACATGTTCCAAAGATGAAATATCCGATTTCAAACCATAAAAACATTACAAAGCCTAAAACAACTACATATCCATATCATCATCATCTAAAACAACTACATATCCATATCATCATCATCCGCAGACGGTGGAGGAGGTATTTCCGCTTGTAGTGCTAGCCGTTTAAGATAGTATGTGATATCATAATGACGGTGATCCTCTACCTCCTATCTCGTAGTCGCACGATCTTGGCAGGCGTCGAAATCCCTTTGAAGCATTTCATAATTCCGCTACAATCTTTCGTAGTTGTCGGTTAAGAACTCCATTTGTCGGTCCATTGAGCCAAAATGAGGGCAATGATCACAAGGATCATCTTCATCGTCTCCTTCTTCTTCTTCTTCTCAATCTTCCACTTAATCTTCTTGGCTAGGTTGTGCACTAGAGGTGGCTTACGAAGCCTTCCACCTAGCTTGGACGCTTTTGAGATCATAACCCGACCTTCCACCAAGGTAATTGATTATGGATTATGATTTCGGCCAACATTTCACGTTGACGGGCATGATTATATGTCCACAAACCATCCGCATTATTCAATTGCGTTTATCCCTTAGGGACATTGCTTTCTTTCAATAGACAAGTTTTTTCATGCCTTAACAAATGTTAAATACCTTTACCCGTTGAAAAGATCTTATCTCACATTTTATACTTATCTCCGGTCACCTTCCCATTTGCTCCGATGACCTTCTCAAAATACAACCAACAATCCGAGCCTTTTCTCGATGAAGAAGCGGCGGATGCAACGTTTGATTGTCCCTCTTCGGATTGAGGAGTCCCTTCGCTTTCCGAAACAATGTTCGAAACGTTGAATCGCAAGTCGACATCATCATGCGTAGGAAATACATCATCATTGTCAACATTGTATACATTTTGATTTTGGGATGAGTGAGTTATTATGATTTATGAAAAATGAGAAGTAACAAGAGAGTTTTAAGGGATTTGAGAGTTTGATTATAAGAAAATCAAGTATAGTAGGGCAGATTTTGTGAATATATGGTTTCCCAATTGTTGTTTATATAGGCAATCTTTCAAAAATGAGTTAGACTACAAAGCCCTAAAATATAACCGTTTTATGATCGTTGGTGGGGGTAATTTTGTCCAATTTTTGAAAAACTAGCCGTTATCAAAATAATATAAAAAAAACCGTGATCGGTTTTTTAAGAATAGGTGACGCTTTTCAAGAATTGGCCATGGTTTTCGAAGGACAGAAATCCATACCTCAAAACTATTAACGATTTCCAAAATCGTGAATGATTTTGAGGGTTAAGGTTATCTGTCCATTAAAAACCGTTAACGTATTCTTAACTTTTGTTTACTTTTTTTACAAAACCATTCACGATTTCGTAGAACTGTTCACGGCTGTGAAAACTTGAGGCCAAGTTTATGGGATCCTTATAAACTGTTATTGTTTCAATGGAAATTGGTGACGATTTTATGAAACCGTTCATGATTTTGATTGAAAAACTTAATGGTCCCCTTTTTTTTTTTTTTCCAAAAACACAATGACGGGGCTAGGCCGAGCCAACCCATCGTGATCCAAGAGGAAAAAGCCCTATCAGGGCCAGCCCAGCCAATCTACAGTAACGGGTTTAGATGAGCAAAATTTTCCCGTCTGTACCAACCTGAATCGAGAATCAAATTAAACCGGGCATATCGAACTTATCCCAATCAAGTAACGATCAGGACAGGAATACTCAAAAGAGAAAATCGAAAAGTCGATCCGATACTATCCAAGAGTTCTAAGAACCGTCCCGATTCTCCTGATCCGAACTGATCTTGGTAAAGTGATGTTGTTTAATTCTTTGATTCATTAAGCATATTAGAAGTTTCTTAAAGAAACATAGTTTTGTTACATTTTCAAGAACAATCAAATTCATTTGTATATGTTATTGATATGATTAATAGTAACCTTGCTAATTCTTCTAGTTGTTTTTTTTTTTTTTTTTTTATGTCATTAGTCTTGTTTAGTTTAGCTGATGTTAATGATGTTGATACGATTGTAAATTCATTCACTTTTTTGAAAAGCTTTCCTTCATTATACTTGAACTATTTTTCAAAGACTTGGAAGTTTTTGACGAGTTTTGTTGATAATCTCACGGTACATATTGGTGTTGAATAGAGTCTACGACGAGTTCTGTTTATAATCTTACAATACATTTTGGTATTGAATGGAACCGAGTTATTGGTGCTCCCGTACCTAAAATCCGAATACCGTTACCCAAAAATTAGGAGGGGATGGGGCAAATTTTTTTCAAGAACCGAAATAGTCATGACGGGATAGGAAATAGGCAATTTTCGTACCGAACCGGACCATGCACAGCTCTACCATTCGCTACCATTCGCTTTCAGAAAAGGGATTTATGACTATTCACACATAAGCATAAGCTCATAAGCTTATTTGTGGTTAACAACTTTGTATTTAAATATCAAATATTAAAATTAATTATTCTCTTTAATTAATACAAAAATTGAGTTTTTAATCTTAATCATTAATTTTAAACCCAACAGTTTAACCACAAATAAGCTTATTTATAACTAGTCACAAATTCACCAAGCTAATTCGCTATTCTCAATACTTGTGAGGATTATTTGACTTGTTATTACTCTTTTCAAACAACAATAAACACAATAGTATGACTTGGGAGTTTGTCGAAACAAAATTTTGACTGGTACAACGGAATAATCAAATACTCCCTCCCTCTCACAAAAAAATACAACGGTTTGACTTGGCATGAGAATTCATATGCGTGTTGAATTTATCTGTAAAGGCTTATTTGTCCTTCGGGTTGTGTGTGAGAGAGGAGTGAGAATAAGAAATAAAGGAAAAAAATAATGAAATAAGTTGATGAGATATGAAATAAAAAATAGGGGTGTTTCATAAATATGTAGAAAAAAGTTTCAAAATATGGAGGTGTTGTATTTTTTATGGGACGTTTAAATTAAACAAGTATTGTATTTTTCATGCGACAGAAGGAGTATCATTTTAAGTAAATTTATCATAAAATATTAATCGTAATATAAGTTATGCACCTTCATTCAATAGAGGTTGTGGGACGATCGAACATTGTTACACATAAAAACATTAGTGAATTTTAGAAAATGTTATATTCTTTATGGAATGAAGCGAGTATCTTTTCTTGTATTTTATAGGGAAAATAGTGTGATTCAAATTTTGTTACGAAACATTTTGTACCATGGATTCTAACTAGAGAATATAATGATAATATTTTATGAAATGTTATCTTTTACGATGAAAAATAACTAATTAATTGGTTAATTTTAAAGCAACCTTACTAACTCTTTTTCTTTATTGTGATTATGTTAACCGTTACTTTTGAATATATGTTCTGTAAGATTGAAAGATCAGGTTAAGACAGCCTCGGGGGGAGGATGAATGGGCTGTTCATAGAGTTTTACCAAATTTGATTATGAGACCAACTTATGTTCCATCGGAAATGTATAACAAACTCAACAAGATCAATCGAAGTGAATCAATTGGTTTGGTTCTTGAGGAAACTAAAAGAATAAAGAATCAAAGTAATGAAAGATGACACAAGAATCAAAAGTAGTAGTCCTACTATATGTCTGTTTACTCTATGTTTGTATTCTAGAAAGTCTGTTGTGTACCTACGATGTTTTGAGAGTTTCGTGATATATGCTTAACTGTGCCTTAATGAAGATCAGAGGACTACTACTTTTGATAATAGACTTCTAGGTTGAAGTGATTCAATAGACTAAGTGTTGGACCAAAGGAAGTTCAAACAGACATGTGAGATTGGAATAGACAAAGGCTAACAGACTTCGGCACTACATCAGACTACGACTTCACAACAGATGAGTTCAACAGACTTCATCAAGGTCTGTTGAGAAGACAGATGAGAAACTTTAGTTCTGGAATGTCCGTACGATATGTTTTCATTTTTTCCATGATATCCAGGATCTATAAAAGGCGGATGGAGGATTCAGTTGAGAACATGAATTCAATCATTCATTCACACATTCTTCTGTGCATATACTCTCTCAAATGCAAGCTTTTAGATTCAAGAACCATCCATCTCTGGTTCTCTCCACGCCAAAGCGACTTCCACAATTGGGGATTTTCTGAAATCCATCATCATCTTCGATTGATTGGATTTCATCTTTGGAGATTTCTACATTCTCCATAGTATTGTGAGTTTTACAGATACTTTTGTTCTTTGTTGATACGGTTCGCTGAGTGATCCAGAAGACTCAGAGGTTGAGAAGTGAACCTGAAAACCTTTTTGTAGATCAGTTGTGATCTTGATTTTGTGTGATAACAAGGTTTGCTGAGTGATCCAGGGAAACTCAGAGGTTGAAAGATGAACCTGAAAACCTTTCGTAATCCGGTTTGAGATAGTGGATTTGTTGTGCTGTTCCGTGGGCTTTTCTCCCTACTGGTGTTCATTTTCCCACGTTATATCTGGTGTTCATTTTACATTTCCTACTGATTGAATTTTTGTGTTTATTAGACAACCAACAATCAATTCAAGAACCATCATTTAGGACTACAACCTTATTATTCCGCTGTGTTCAGTTCAAGATTCCAATAAGAATCGGATATTGATCACTTAGCCTATTCACCCCCCCTCTAGGTTATATTGTTGTATCATTGTAGCACTTTCAGTTGGTATCAGAGTAGGTTCTTCCTATAAGATTAGCATCTTGTGAAGGATCCTTGACTTAATTAGATTTCTTGATTTGGTTAGAATTCTTGAAATTGCTGTCTATCTTTATCTTTCTGTTAGAGTTCTTGATTTTCATAGTTATCATTTTTGTACTTGATTGTCATGATGGCTAACGGCTCCACGAGTTTGCGTCCTCCAATGAGTAACATCGAGAGATTTGATAATTGGAAGGTACGAATGAGGGCATTTCTAGATGCTATTGATAAGGAATTGTATGAGACTATTCTCAATGGTCCTTATCAACCACTGTGTTTCGATCCACAAAATCCGACAAAAATGATTCCTAAGCCAAAGAACCAATGGTGTGACGAAGACAAGAGGATGGTGGGAATCGACAACAGGGCAAAAAATTATCTCTACCAAGCCCTTGAAGAAGTCCTCTTTGAACACGTTGTACATTGTTCAACAGCCAAGGAGATTTGGGATTTATTGGTTATTAAGAACGAGGGTACAAAAGATGTGAAGAAGAACAAGATGACAGTTCTTGTGCAGCAGTATGAGACTTTTGAGGCAAAACCAGGAGAAGAATTGACTGAGATGTTCCAGAGCTTTAATGTCCTACTCAACCACCTGAGGATGTATGGAAAGGTTTATGATCTTGAGGACTCCAATCTCAAATTCATTAGATCATTACCATATTCCTGGGATTCTAAGACCACTGTAATAAGGGAATCAAAGGATCTCTCTGCAGTGTCTCTACAAGAGCTCTATGGTAACTTACTTATATATGAACTAGAGCACAAGCAGAGAAGAGTACAAGAAGAACCAACGAAGCCTATTGCACGAAAGGCTGTGACTGGGAAGACAAACACGAATGTGCCTGTTACATCTACTGATGATGATGAAGATGGTATGATAGATCTGGATTTTGATGAAGAAGAAATGGTGTTATTCATCACCAGGAGGATAAATTCCTTTGTAAAAAAGGGGATTCGAAGTTATGCCAAACAGATAGCCAAGAAAAGAGATAACAGAGATGTCTGCTACAATTATGGTAAGACTGGTCACTTTGCAACGGACTACATTAAGAAAAAGAGGATATCTAAGCTTGTTGACAGCCAACCCAAGAAGGAGAAGGCAACAAAGCCTGTTAACAACAAACAATCAACGGGCTGAAGGCAATGTTGGCAAATAAGAGCTGGAGTGACACTGAAACTTCTGAATTTGATGAGGAAGCTCAACTCTGTCTGATGGCTAGACAATTTGATGTTGATGAGGTATTTGACTTCTCTAATCCTGATGTGTGTGATGTTGAGATGAGAGAGATGATTAGAGACCTGTCTAAAAAACTCATTGACTTTTCTAGAATGTACAGACTGCTAGATAGAGAGTGTACAGCTGTGAAGAAGGAGAGAGATCTCTTGAAGTTTGATACAGAGTCCAGAGACGATGAGTCTAAGAATCAGAATGTACTAGAATTAGAAATAGACTCACTGAACTCTATGATCAAATCACAGAAGTCCCAGATAGAGATCCTCACTAGGGAGAAGTCTGAACCGGAAGAAACTATTAGAAAATGGATTAAGCTTGTTATGTTTGATCAAATTTCTCATAGAGGAGACTCTAGAGAAGGGATAGGGTGTGAGCATGTTCCTGCCTTAGAAAAAATAAAATTAACAAGGCCCTCACCTATAGTTTCGTTAAGTTTGTTCAACCTTTAGCTCCTGATGTGCCTATGCAGCAAAGTACCCATCAGATTACCCATCAGACAAAGTCTGATAGGAAGTCTGTTGAGAAGTCCTATAAGAAAACAGGTGAACATATGAGACCTAAGATCACAGTGCCTAATCCTAACAGATTTAGGACTGTTGCTCCCCCGCGTGCTTTTCAGACTGACAAACCTGGTTTAGGATTTCATAGGAGAACTAAACAGACATCGGTTAAACGAAATGAGCCATATAGTATATATCATTCATACTATAACAATTTGCAGAATGTCACGAACAAGAAATGCTATCTATATTACAATTCAGGACATTCTGCAGATATATGTTGGATCTATCCACCTTCAAAGAGAAAGTGGATATGGGTCCCTAAGTCTTTGTTGACTAACCCCCTGGACCCAAGATAAATTAGGGACCAACTTGTGTGTATTTGTTGATATCTTGCTGAAGCATCATGAACGAATTTGGTACTTAGACAGTGGATGCTCAAGGCACATGAGTGGAAACTTGGCTTTACTCATTGACTTTAAAGCCAAAGATGGATTAAGTGTTATTTTCGATGATAGTGGGACTGGTAAGACGAAAGGTTATGGGACTTTTGGGAATAGGTATAATCACTATTCATAATGTTGCATATGTAGATGGTTTAGATCATAATCTACTCTTTATCAGTTAGCTTTGAAACAAAGGACTAACAGTGACCTTTCAAGATAATATGTGCCTTGTAAAGGATATTGTTAGTAACCAAACATGGCTGGTTGGTAAAAAAAAATAGAAATGTCTATATAATACACTTTCATCATCCCTTGACGAGCGATTCATGTCTATTGACAACAGATCATGCTGCTCAGAAATGGGTTTGGCATAAGAAATTATCACACCTAAATTTCAAGAATATTAATCGTCTGTTAAGAAATGACTTAGTAAATAGATTACTTGATATTTCTTTTGACAATGATAGACTTTGTGATGCCTATCAGATGGGTAAATAGACTAAGTCTACCCTAAAGGGTGTTAGAAATCAGATTACGACTGGACCTTCACAACTTCTGTACATAGATCTCTATGGCCCTATAGCCACTCTTAGTTTTGGACAACGTAGGTACATCCTAGTGGTTATAGATGACTACTCTAGATATTCTTGGGTATTCTTCTTACACACAAAGGATAAGTCCCATCGTGTCCTTACACGATTCCTGAGGCAAGTTTAAAATGAAAAAGGTCTCAATATGTTAGAAATTAGGAGTGACCATGGGACAAAGTTCAAACACATCAGGATGGAGGAATTTTGTGATGCTTATGATATTCAACATAATTTATCTGCTCTTCAAACTCCCCAGCAAAATGGAGTTGCTGAATGAAAGTACAGAACTCTGATAGAAGCTGTTAGGACTATGTTGGCTGATTCTTCAGTACCTAGGAGGTTTTGGGCTAAAGTAGTGAATACTGCATGTCTTGTACAAAACAGATTACTCATCAACAAATGCTTTAACATGACTCCTTATGAGTGATGGAAGGGCAGGATACCTTATGCTGGATACTTTCACATTTTTGGGTCTAAATGTTTTATACATAACAATGACAAGTATCTCTTGCATAATTTCAACCCAAATCTGTTGAGGGTATTTTTCTGGGATATTTTGTTATAAGTAGAGCTTTCAGAGTTTACAATAAGTCAACTCTGAAAATTGAAGAGCTTGTTCCTATTTTCTTTGATGAAACTAACCTCTCTTTACCAAGAGAGAATTGTGTATTTTATGAGGAGTGTGTACAGAAAACATATGAACAGAAGCATAGATCTTCACAGACCCAAACGAATAGTCTGGTGAACAACAGGCAACTTGAGTTTGTTGAAGAACAGACGACTCAGGATCACCCAACAGACATTCCAACAGACGACATTCATCAGACATTCGATTTACAAGGGGATGATCAATCAGAATAGTCACAATATCAATCAACTCAGCTTGGACAAGATGGCACAAACTACTTGGCTAAATAGCATCCACCTGATCTGATAATAGGAGATGTCACCGTACCTATCAGAACGAGATCTGCTATTGCCAATGAATGTCTGTTCACTTCATTCATATCTCAAATGAAACCCAAGAACATCAAAGAAGCTCTGATGGATCCCAACTGGATTGAATCCATGCAAGAAGAATTGAATCAATTCACCAAGCTAAAGGTTTGGGAACTGGTTCCTTTGCCCAGAGATCGTCAGATTATTGGCACCAAATAGGTGTTCAAGGACAAAATGGATGAAGATGGGGTCTTTGTGAGGAATAAAGCCAGATTGGTTGCACAAGGATATTCACAAGAAGAAGGAATAGACTATGATAAGACCTTTGCACCACTTGCCAGACTTGAATTCATCGGGATATTCTTAGCATATGCTGCTTCTATAGGAATAAAGGTATATCAAATGGATGTCAAGAGAGGATTTCTCAACGAGGAAACTTCAAGAAGAAGTCAACGTCAAACAACCACTTGGATTTGAAGATCCACACAAACCTGACCATGTCTATAAATTACATAAGGCTCTCTATGGACTAAAACAAGCACCAAGAGCATGGTATGACACACTATCTACTTTTCTTTTAGATAAAGGATTTAATAGAGGTAAAGTTGATACTACTTTATTTTTAAAAAAGCACAATGAACATTTGCTGATTGTTCAGATTTATATTGATGACATTATATTTGCATCTACTGATCAGAAACTCTATAGGAGATTTTCAAAATTAATGTAGTCATCCTTTGAAATGAGTATGATGGGAGAACTTAAGCTTTTCTTAGGCCTCTAAGTACAACAACTAGGAAATGGAATTTTTATTTCACAACCTAAATATCTTAGAGATATACTTAGGAAATATGGAATGGAAAATGCATCTGAGATGAGAACCCCTATGAGCACCTCTGTTAATATAGACAAAGATGTAGAAGGTAAACCGTTTGATGCTACTAAGTATAGAGGGATCATAGGATCTCTACTCTATCTTTCTACTACTAGACCAGATATTATGTTTTCAGTATGTTTATGTGCTAGACATCAATCAGATCCCAAGAATCTCACTACATTGCTGTTAAGAGAATACTCAGATATCTGAAGGAAACCCCGAATATAGGTATCTGATATCCTAACATTCAGAGCAGTGGAATTCATTGATATACTGATGCAGACTATGCTAGATGTAGGTTACACAGAAAAAATACTAGTGGAACTTGTCAATTCATGGGTAATAGTCTAGTATCATGGTCTAGTAAGAAACAGAACTCTTTTGCTACTTCAACAGCAGAAGTTGAGTATATAGCTGCAGGTAGTTGTGTAGCCTAGATTCTGTGGATGAGATCTCAGTTATCAGATTATTGTTATAATCTGACTGATTGTCCCATTTATTGTCACAATACTTCTGCTATTGCTATATCTGAAAATCCAGTATATCATTCTCGTACAAAGCACATAGATGTCAGAAATCATTTCATTAGAGATCATGTTTAGAAGCATGATGTAAAAATATGTTTTATTCCTACTGATGAACAATTAGCTGATATTTTTATCAAGCCCCTTAATGAGAAAAGATTCAATTTCATTTGTGAGAAATTGGGTCCAATCTCATTAAGAGGTTAGGCTCTGTCTACTAATGATTTCATTGAGAATTTTTTAGATTGCGTCTATACTCTAAGGTTTAGTGACTTGAAGGGTAGGATATCTATTGACATCTATGTATTGAAGTCTGATGCATTGAAGAATGGGATGTTTGTTGACACTTACATACTAGAGTCTGATGACTAAAGGGAGGTGAAGTCTGATTGTTATTGGATGAACATTCATAAGACAAGTATGACTTCAAATTGTTCACTCCTATGAAATCTTTTCTGGATATACATCAAAAAGGTAACTTTAATGCTTTACCATTTGTATGGGTATGCTTGGTTTAAAATTTATATAAGTCTGTGAAAATGCATGCATGATTGTTCAATTATTTTGGTTGAATGAATTTGCGTGTGTGAACAAATTTAGGTGTAATTACACGCTTGTGGTTGTGTGTTGAAATAGACTTAATGATCATAATGGTTGAATTTATGTGGAATGCATGCGTTTAATTGTCATGTCCAAGACTGATGTGGCTGAGATTCCTTCATTGGAGTTGAAACGTTTTTCCCTCCTTCAATATATATACAGAGTTGTTAGGGTTAGGAAAAGTCCTTCGAATTTCCTGACAATCCTATTACAATTAGCGAACCTCTCCCAAAAACCAAATTCCTTCACCAATGGCAACATACATCAGTATCCAGATCGGATTAGCGGTCGATTTCAGTGCTCTGAGCGATATCAGTAGGAAATTTGATGAAATTCTTGAGATGATCAAGAATTCTGGGCTCGAGTCACTACTCAGTGCTGCATGTAGAATCTCGTACTCCAGGGCGAATGAATTCTTGGACAATGGAGTCATTCGAAAGGATAGGGATCAATTCGTCGCGAGTGTTGATAGGCAGCATATGACAGTTGATGCCGAATATATCAGATTAATCTTTCATCTTCCACAGGGTGATCACACAGGTATTTCTGACCATACTCTCATAACTGGATGGCAGAAGATGATGGGGAATGTGCCGTTGAAGTCAGGGAGAATTTTGATGAAGGATTTGCCTGCTCACTATGGCCAATTGGTTGTTATTGTGAAGAAGTGTTTCCCGTGTCAAGGATTCGCTGTTGATCAGATTGCTCGTGGACATCTCAGAATAGTTGTTTCTATCATCATTGAAGCAAAGATAGACTGGGCATTCATCATGCTCAATCTATGGAAGGAAAACATTGAGGAGGTGAACTCTAATCCGAAAAGGAAAACTTATGTGAGCCTTATAAGTTTCTACCTCAACAACTTGCGAAAATTACCGAAGGATAACAGAGTTCTTATTTCGTCCAGCAAGTTCATATCCTTCAGGAGGAAGGAGTTTGAAGGAACAGACAGAATGTCTGAAGCTGGGCCGTCTGATGGCCAGATTTCAAAAAGAAAGAAGACCTCTGATGCTGGGGTTCCCCAAAAGAAGCAGAAGAGATCTGCTCAACCTGCACAACCAGCACAAACAGAAGAGGAAGTGGACTCTGATGATGAGCTACTTGTCAAACGAAAAAGAAAATAGACATCTGTTCCCAGGGAACAGACAACCAATCAGACGTCTATTGGGCGACAACAAATAGCTGAACAGACATGCTCAACACAACCCTCTCAACAGCAAAAAAAGCAACCATTCAAGAAGATGAACAAAGGGAAGAGGGTAGTGAACCCTGATGAAGCCATGACAAACGAACAACTCAGAGCAGCACTGGCTGCGGGAGTGTTTAAAGCCTCTAAAGCGAAAGGTGCCAGATTGGGCATGAGGCTGGTCATAGCAACTTCTGATGAGTATGAAAACGTGCTTGCCTCAAGGGAATACAGAGAGAGAGGACAACTGGACAACGTCAACAGAGTTCATGAGGAAGCATGGATTCTATTCGAGGAATACTACAGAAAAATGATGGGAGAGCTGAATGAAATAGTAAAGGATATGTTCTACTCAGCCGTCAGAAGGACCCGACGAATGAAGAAGGAAATGATGACGACAACGATCATACTCAAGGAGGTATGGTATGGATGGGCAGACCTCAGGGGGAGAAAAGTCAGCTGATCAGACTTCTACTCTTCCTCAAGGATCTGGGAGTAGAAGAGAAGTACAGCAGCAACAGACAGCTACAGATGAGCCAACGGATTTTGATGCTGTCCAAGTTCCTGATCTAGAGGAGGCTGACATCCAAGTTCCCTCTACTCTTCTTGAAGAAGAACAGAGCCCAAAGAGTCAAGCCATAGAAAAATTTGATGTCAATTCACCAGATCTTTCTGATAATCTTTGACAGCATGCTATTGCTGTAGCAAACAACCCACATGTCCCAACAAACAGCATCTTTCAGACAATTGAGAACAAATTTCAAGCTCATGAAGAGAAAATCAAGAAGATGCTTGAGGAATCTGAAGCAAGAATGGCTCAGCAAATCGTCATAGCTGCAGAAAAGATGTGTGATTTTGATTTCAGACTACGGCAGAGTTTCAGTGATCTGAACTAACAGATTAGTGATAAAGTAAAAAGCACGAATGATCACTTCGAAGAGCTGCAACAATGTCAGATGACGCCGCTGAAGACATTTAAGCATGAACCAACTGTTGGATCTGAGAGGGCGAAAGCTCGCAAGGGATCATTGATGAAATGAAATTTGATAATGCCTTCATCAAATCAGATATGGAAGTAATAAGTGACAACGTGAAAGATTTGAAGGCTCTTCTGGGGGTTCTGCGTTCTGAGACTGATAACATTCATAGCAATCTGCTCAACATTGATCAGACGAATACAAAAACAAGCATAGAAATGATGCAGATGCTTCAGCTACTGAAAGAACGACTACCTAGCTTTAGTTCCATTCTCAAACCTTAGGATCCTACCCTATTAATCTTGTCAAAAAAGGGGGAGAAAATATAGGAGTAAAATGAGAAGGGTTAGGGTTCCTGACTAGGTAGGTCTGTTATCTTGCTGTTATCTATTTTCTTAATTATTGAATACTTGATGTCTGATATCTGTGCTTGCATGAAAATTAATAGATGATATCTTTTTGACTGATACAATGTCTGATTGTGCCAATTATAAAGTGTTCCAACTAATAGGGGGAGATTGACTTAGAACCTATACTTATCCATAAAAAGTTTTTGACAACATCAAATAGGGGGAGGTTGAAGAGGTCAATCAGACTTTATGCCTAGTTGAAGAAATGGATCAGACTTATGCTTTGATTACTTTGTCTGTTAGTATTTATGATTTGATATGTCAAAATACTTGTTTATGTTCTATGCATATTATTTGTCATTAGACTCTATATCTCTAGTATTTGACATCTAATAGTCTTAGGAAGTGCTTTAGAGAGTCAGTGTTCTGAAGGAGAAAGGACTTCGTGGAAGTGTCGAGTAAATCAGATTGGCTGAGAAGACTTCAAGGTATCAGAGTTTCATTGCTCACGGAACAGAGTTCAGATAAAGATTGGGTAGTTTACTATATGTCTGTATTCTAGAAAGTATGTTCTGTACCTACGATGCTTCAGAGTTCCATGATATATGCTTAACTGTGCCTTAATGAAGATTAGAGGACTCTACTTTTAATAAAAGACTTCTGGGTTGAAGTGATTCAACAGACTATAGTGTTGGACCAAAGAAAATTCAAACAAACTTGTGAGTTTTCTGAACCATCCATCTCTGGTTCTCTCCACGACAAAGCGACTTTCACAATTAGGGATTTTTTGAAATCCATCATCATCTTCGATGGATTGGATTTCATCTTTGGAGATTTCTACATTCTCCATAGTTTTGTGAGTTTTACAGATACTTTTATTCTTTGTTGATATGGTTCGCTGAGTGATCTAGAAGACTCAGAGGTTGAGAGGTGAACCAGAAAAAACCTTTTTGTAGACCAGTTGTGATCTTGATTTTGTGTGGTAACAAGGTTTGCTGAGTGATCCAGGGAAACTCAGAGGTTGAAAGGGAAACATGGAAACCTTTTGTAGTCCGATTTGAGATAGTGGATTTGTTGTGCTGTTCTATGGGTTTTTCTCCCAGAACTAGGGTTTCCCACGTTATATCTATTGTTCATTTTATATTTCCTGCTGATTGAATTTTTGTGTTCATCAGATAAGCAACAATCAATTCAAGAACTGTCAGTTAGGGCTACAACCTTATTATTCCGTTGTGTTCAAGATTCCAATAAGAATCGAATATTGATCACT
>JAOVYX010021012.1:0-16286 GCA_035668315.1 Drosera spatulata | reverse complement strand
CCCAATGAAACCTAATCATGATACAACTTATTAGCCAGCATTGAGAACTTTCGCCTGTAGTACTTGAAAAACAATGCCGAAAGCATTTCAAGGGAAAGAAAGCTAATAAGAATCCTCCACTTCGACCATTTTCCATTCCTAAAAGGATATCCTTCTGAAAATTCTTCATATGAAACATCATGAATATACTTCAGGCCTGATAGTACTCACTTGTGAACCATATACTTCAAGCCGTATACACAATTTACATTCACACTAAACCACATCAAGACACAATCATCGCGAATCAATAACGAAAAGCGTGAAACGAACCGAGATGATTAGCGCAGATCTTGAGCGTCTTTGACTGTTTCATAACAAGCCGAACCTTCCCAGTCATCTTATGCTTCAGAAACTTCACCGATCCAGCACCCCTCTCCTTCCACTGATTCCCATCCTTATCAAACCTATACAGCTTCGCCTTCCTAAATCCACACACACTAATCAAAATCCTAGAAACCCGAACCTCACCCCAAACTCCACAGATCCAGCAATCAGACTAGATCGAAGCGAAACCATGTAAAATTAAGTTCCATACAGATCGAGGATGGAATCTTCGTCTTCCTCGCCGGTGGTGACGGCGACTTCCTCGAGTTTGACGATGGGGGCGATCTGAGCGCCGGTGTCTTCGTCCTCGGCGGGCGCGTTGGTGTCTTCCTCCTCGGCAACTCTGTGCTCAGCCGTTGGTGTCGTCCTCGGCGGGCGCCTGTCATCTTCGTCGGAGGAGAGCGATGGGGAAGGTGATGATATGGCGGTGTCCCTCTTGCTCTTCGTCGGAGGACAATTTTTTTTCTGCTTTTTCCTTCTTCGTTCCTTGGGTCCAAAATACAGGGTTGGGCTGGGAACAGTAGAGTTTTGGCGACTACCTACAAATTTAGTCGTCAATTTGACGACTAACAAACATATTAGTCGCCAATAACTAAAAAATTAGTCGTCAATTTGGCGACTAACTAAAAAATTAGTCGCCAATGTGGCGACTAAATAAAACATTAGTCGTCAATTTGGTATTATTAATATTCAAATTGACGACTAATTAAAAATTTATTCGCCAATTTGGCGACTAGCTAAAATATTAGTCGTCAATTTGGCGACTAACTAAAATATTAGTCGCCAATTTGACGACTAAATACAAAAATAGTCGCCAATTTCCCATCAATTTTTTTTAAATTGGATAATTGTTATTGGCGACTAAAATGCAAATTTTAGTCGCAAAAAGGGCGACTAATATTTTTTGTTAGTCGCCCGTGCCCCTATTTTTTTGTAGTGAGCATAATCTTTCGACGTGTTTAAATCTATAATTTCTTTTATACAATTTCAAAAATTAATCCGTAAAATTTTTCATAAACTACACTCCATAATATTTTCAGTGAATCAAAGTTTATATCATAAATTGTTACGGATAGTAGCAGTTTATTCTTTTAAATTACGTTTTTTTTGCTAAATCAAACAGTTTGACCTCCTTCATTTATCAGCTCATAACTCATTACATAGAACTCTGAATCCCGATTTGTAAACTGTTCTGAAAATGAAATTTTAATACCTTTTCAATAATATAAGACTTGTCTTATAAAGCCTACTATGTAATTCTCAATCAAGCCACAAAGTTAGACCTATAACCAGTTTTTTATAGGTTGATATATCCACATATTTTGATTTATATCTTAAGTTTCACAATCTCAAATCATGATTTATCAATTTCATTAGAAACTAAACGTATGAAATTTCAATATATATTAAAATTCGAATTTATCTCAGAGTGTAGGATTTTCTATAAAATTTTTAATCTTTCTAATCTTCATATGGTTGATCAAAAAGCTCATCTTCACTTACCATGATCATCAAAGACGACAATGAACTCCAACGGATGACAGCTTAAACCATGAGAGGTGTTTTATGATGAGGCCGAGATTTAGCCGTCTTGTTCCTCTTAATGAATCCATGAGAAAATGAAAAGGAGACAAAAAAGTGATTGAGAGGAAATGAAGAGAATATGCATGGTAATGAAAAGAGGTGCTGAGGTTAGTGGCCGGTGAAGTGGGAGGGGAAATAGAGGAAGTAGGAAAAGTGAGTAAGTGGACGAAGTTTTAAAAGAAGTATGGGATTGTAGATCCCACTCGTTTGTGTGACAGGGCTTAATTTCATCTGTATTTAACATATTTTTATCGTGATATCGACAAACAAATTTTATATCCCCGTCAAATAAATTATGACGTTTAGTAATATACGATTTTTTCTATTTACTGAGATAATAATTTATCACGAAATTTTTGGGGTTTACAAGAGTCCTGCACCGGGGAATATAATCGTTTTTTCCAAGAAGCGGGAATTGTGAGACATTTGATGGTCCCTAGAACTCCATAACAAAACGGCGTTACAGCACGTATGAATTGAACTCTTTTGGAGGAAGCGATGTGCATGCTGTCAAACTCTGGTATTGGAAAATGATTCTGGACAGAAGCAGTAAACACGGCATGTATCATCACAAATCTCACCTTATTCTGATCTGAACATGAAGGCACCTGAAGAGTTATGGACTGGTAAGCCTGCTAATTACAACGATTTGAAAATCATTGGATGCCCGGAGTACGCACATGTAAGTGATGGTAAACTCGATCCAAGATCAGTAAGATGTATCTTTCTTGGTTACCCTCACGGTGTAAAAGGGTATGGGTTGTGAAAACCTAATAGCTCTAAAATCTTAATCTCTAGAAACGTCACGTTTGATGAGGATTCTATTCTGAAGAAAGGTTATAGGTTTGAAGGAGAACTCCCAAGCAACACAATCAAATGAAATAGTTATGAGCAGCTGCTGGAAATGTCATCAAAACCTGCTCTTTTTCATGTCGAATATCAACAGTTTTCAACTGCAGGTTAAGGTGCAGAACATGTCGATTTGGATTCAGTTGCAGGTGGAGGTGTAGAACATGTTGAATCAGCTCAGGTTCAGACCGATACAAATTAGTTTTCAGTAGACCAGGATACTACATCAGAACTCAGTTCACGACCAGATGCTAATCTAGGTGGAGAGTTGATCTAGTACAGTAGACAAAATAGACTACAACAACCAGCAGGTGCATCAGATACGGTAGCCAACCGGCTAGTCTAGTCTGGATTCCAGCTTCATCCGCTGACAGTGCACAGCTCCAAACAGATGATGTTTTGCACCCTAAAAGGAACATAAAAGCGTTGAAAAAAATTGATAGAAGAGTCCAACTTTGTCAGTTTTGCTCTAGCTGTAGCATCTGAAATCTACAATAGCATTGATCCGTAAAACCACCATCAAGCTATAAATTCTTCTCATTTCGAAAAGTGGTTAGTTGCTATGCAAGAAGAAATGCAATCTTTGTTGGAGAATACACATGGAAATTAACGAAGCTACCGCCTAGCAAGTGGGCGATTAAGTGCAAGTGGGTGTACAAGAAAAAGGAAGGTAGTATTAGGATTGAAGATTATCGCGCGCTACAAGGCTCGTTTGGTGGTAAAGGGGTTCAGTAAAACTTCAGGATTAGACGTCTTTGACACTTATTCTCCCGTTGTGAAACATACCTCGATTACATTACTGCTTGGTTTGGTTGCTCGATATGATATGGAATTGGAGCAGCTTGATGTGAAAATGACTTTTCTACACGGGGACTCACATGAAGAAATCTGCATGGAGCAACCGGAAGGATACTACATTGACGATAAAGGGGACTATGTGTACAAGCTTCAGAATTCTCTTTATGGCCTCAAACACTTTTCACATCAATGGTACAAGAGGTTTGATAAGTTCATTTCAAGTATCAATTTTGTGAGAAGCAACTGTGATGCTTATGTCTCTATAAGGAAATCTGGTTCTTCCTTGATATACCTATTATTGTACGTAGATGACATGCTAATTGCAACCAAAAACATGTTAGACATCTCAAAGTTGAAGGCTCAATTGAATGTCAAATGAAGGACCTTGGAGCAGCATGAAAAATGCTTGGCATGGAGATTACTCGAGATAGAAAAGCAAGCAAGCTGAATCTCTCTCAAGAAGGATCCTCAAGGTACTTGAAAGGTTTGGCATAAGCAAGGCCAAGCCTGTCTCATTACCCCTAGCCATGCACTTAAAGTTGTCCAAGAAAATGTCTCCAAACTCCGAAAGTGAAGTTGGAGAAATGGAAAAGGTTCAAGAGCTGTGGGCTCTCTTATGTACGCAATGGTCTTTACTTGGCCAGATCTCGCCTTTGTCGTCAATGTTGTCAGCATCTTCATGGCTGATCATGGAAAGGAACATTGGCAAGCGGTTAAATGGATGCTTTGATACTTGAAAGGTACAGATTCAAAACATCTTGAATTTTCTAATTCTTCAGCAGAATTAGTTGGTTTTGTAGATTCAGACTATGTCGGTTATCTTGATAGCCGTCGTTCAACTTCTGATTTTCTCTTCTCCTTCGGTGATTGTACCGTGAGCTGGCACTCAAGGCTTCAAGATTGTGTTGCTCTCTCGACCGCTAAAGCGGAATACATGGCTAGTACTGATGCAGTAAAAGAGGCTATTTGGCTTTGAAACTTATGTGGAGAGCTAGCTCAAAATGTGAAGAAGCTGAATGTATTGTGTGATAGCCAAACTGCAATTTATCTTACTAAACATAGCGTGTTTCATGATCGCATGACGCGTATCGACATGAAATATCACAAAGTTCGAGAGATCATTGTAGAAGGCAATATTGCCGTGATAAAGGTTGATACGGCAAACAATACAGTGGACATGTTAACAAAGGTTCTTCCATGTACCAAGTTCGAGTATTGCTTGAACTTGGTTAAAGTCACCCTCTAGTGCGATAACATTTGGTTTCTTTGAATTCAGCAAGCAATTTCACTTACTGGTTTACTTCGTAAGCAGCCGTTATTTTTTCGACGGTTTGTTTGGTTCCCTTATTGATCTAGTATGAGTCGAGGTGGAGCTTGTTAATATGCAACAATACACTAGATCAACTCTGAGGTCAGGATACACATCAAGTGAGTGCATCAGATCAGAACCAAAGTTTGTCACCAAAAGCATATTTAGGAACTGTATCGGTAACGTGTGCAAATTTGTTTTTACAAAATTTTATCTCTCATGTTTAGCAAGATAATTTTATGCTATGGTTTATTGTCGTTTAGTTGACTTGATAAAATAAAAGAGCTAAAGATTAGGAAGATATCTCATTATGAGGAGTCTATAAAGAGTCGTTCAGGCATCCTGTAACACATCTCCATATAGTGAATTACGGATCTGGTTGCCGCCCGCAATTTTTCTCCCTGTTCTAGGGTTTCCACGTAAATATATCGTGTTCATTCGTCTTTCATTTATCTTGCTGTTTGCTTAACTACGACGTGCCACGATCATTTCCTCTTCCATGATTCTAATGCTTATCTTTGAACTATAGCCAAGACTTGCATTTCTATACGGCCTGTGAAAGTACTTTACTGAATTTGATGAATCAAAGGATTACTAACATGTCTGATCAAATGTGCTTAAAGTAAACAGATACTCTGTCAGACACTCGGTATCAGAATGACATAATCAGAACAGTAAAAGCTCTGGGTAGAATAACTGTTTTAAGGTCAGATAAGTCTTTAGTGTGAGCTCTGGACAGAACAGGTGGTCTGACAGAGATAAGTCTTTAAGGTTCTGTGATGATCTTGTCTGAATAAGTGGGGTTATAAGTATCAGCTCTGTTGTGATCAGACAAGTTCTCAGATTATTTGAAGAAAGTCTACAGATTTTTAGCGACAGATCAGATGGGTTAGATTAGTCTTCTGGAGGTATCTGTTAAGACATATATCTGCTATTGAAGACTCTGCTCAGAATTAAAGAGGATGCATCATATGACTTCTTGAAAAAGGGGTTTGGAGATTGGTTGGAGGGCAATCCTCAAGCCTTGCCAATATAAGGTACAAGACTACAGAGGGAACGATACGAAAGAGCGCTCTTCTGAATACACATCCTCGAATTCAAGCACTCTAAGCTCTCTCTCTCTCTCTCTCTCTCTCTCTCTCTTTCTCTCTCTCTCCTCATCAAGAAAACTCTCAAGTGTTCCTCATGAATCAGTTTTTTCATGAACATCATGGAAAAAACGTCGATTGCTTGACTCATATTAAAGTAGGAGACGTCCACGTGGTCAAATTCAATTATCTTATGCAGATTAACTTATATTTTATGAGTAAACAGTCTGAAGACACAACGTGGATCTGGTATAAATGTTTGATACATCTGAACTTCAAATATATGGCCAGACTATTTTCTAAGAATCTAGTAAAGGGACTACCGTCAATATCCTATGAAAAGGGTAAGGTTTGTAAGACTTGCTAGCTAGCTAAGCAGACTAAGTCTAGTCTAAAGGGTAAGCGCGATCAGATTAGCTCTGAACCTCTACAGCTTCTTCATATGGATCTATGTGGTCTGATAGATACCCTGAGCTTTGGTATAAAGAAGTATTTCTTTTGTTATCATTGATGACTATTCTTGATACACTTGGGTTTTCTTTCTCTCATCAAAAAGAGAGACACATTCTGTACTAACAAGATTTTTGAGGCAGGTTCAGAACGAAAAGGGATTAAATGTGATCGTTATAAAAAGTGATCACGGTATGAGTTTGATAGAAGAGAAGTTCAGTAATATTACGAAGACCATGGGATTCAATATAACTTCTCTGTCCCTCGAACCCCTCAACAGAATAGGATAGCTGAGAGGAAGAACCGTACTATGATAGAAGCTGCCAGAACAATGCTACTTGAAGCTAATCTGCCAAAGATGTTCTGGACTGAAGCTGTGAATACAACATGCTATGTTGCAAAATCGCACTCTGATCCATAAGGCATTTGAGAAGATGCCTTATGAGCTATGAAAAGGGAGAATTCCAAACCTTAACTATTTTCATATTTTTGGCTACAAATATTATGTGCATGACAATAATAAAAGGTATATACATAAATTCTATGCTAAGTCTGATGAAGCCATCTTTCTGGACTACTCTGTTATAAGTAACGCTTTTAGAATATATAATAAGTCAACTAAGACTATAGAAGATTCTGTTCATGTTTCTTTTGATGACACTAACGCTCCTTCGCAGAGAGAAGCTTGCGTGTTTGATGAAGAATGTGTGCAGATTGATATATCGTTAGACAATGCTGAACAGACAGACATGAATCATACAGAAGAGATCCCAATAGACATACCAGATGAACAGAGTATGAAAAAAGAGACTACTAATGCAGACCCATTATCAAATCTGGCACCATAACAGTCAGACCAATCTTGGCATACAATGTCTGAAGATCCTATGCCTTCAAAAGCGTAAAGGATGATGTCTAGAGCCAGATGGGCAAAGCCTCACTCAACTGATATGATAATCAAAGACAAGGACGTACCAAGGATGACCCGATCTGCAACAAGAAATGAATATCTTTTCTCTTCCTTTCTGTCGAAGATGGAGCCTAAAACCGTGTCTGAAGCACTCATAGACCCGAACTAGATAGACGCAATGCAAGAAGATACTTTCTCAAACAAGCCCCCAAAGCCTGATATGACATTCTCTCAGACTTTCTTATCGAAAAAGGTTTACGAAAGGGAGTCATCGATACCACTCTCTTTACTAAAATGCATAAGGACAAGCTCCTGCTTGTATAAATATACGTAGATGATATTATCTTTGTATCTAATTATCCTAAATTATGTGTGAGATTCTCTAAACTAATACAATCATCATTTGAGATAAGCATGATGGGAGAATTAAAATATTTCCTTGGATTATAGGTAAAACAGATGAATAATGGCATTTTCATCTCTCAGACAAAATATCCGAGAGATATTCTGAGAAAATATGGGATGGAGTTATCTGCCCTTATAAAAAATCCCATGAGCACATCTGATCTGTCAAACTTGGTAACGATAAAAATGGGAAATCTGTTGATGCTATCAAGTATCGTGGCATCATTGGATCACTTCTCTATCTGACTGCTAGCAGACCTGATATAACATTTTCTGTGTGTTTATGTACAAGGTTTCAGTCAAATCCTAAACAATCTCATCCGACTACAACTAAAAGGATTATCAGATATCTTAAGGGAACGCCCAACTTGGGTATCTGGTTACCAAATATGCCTACTTAAGAGATTATTGGATTTTCTTACTCTGATTTTACAGGATTCAGAGTTGATAGAAAAAGCACAACTGACACATGTATCCTGGTCTAGCAATAAGTAGAATTCAGTAGTCACATCTACTATTGAGGCTGAATATGTAGCTGCTGGAAGCTGTGTTGCTCAAATACTGTGGATGAAGTCACAACTATCTAACTATGAATTTGACTTCAAATCGTGTCCCATTTACTTGTGTGCAGCTTTGAAGAATCAACAATTCTGATGGGAGTCATCCGAGAGAACTCATCTGAAGATCAAGCATGTTCATATGATCTGACCAAATTCATCTGCAAAGGAATGTTGATTGTACATGGGTAATATCTATTACAACTCATATATTTGATTGCTTAAGTACTTGAATCCTTTCGAGTTATATGAACGAATTAAGTACGGGGGAGAAATCTGACTCGTTATGTAACGCTCCGACTTTTCATTACTTATTAGTGATACATATGACGTCACTATCGCTGGGCGCAACACCTCAGCTAGGCACAAACTATACTTCCTAGCTTAGTCATAAGAATTAAGCGAAGTTCACTTGTAGATCTTTAGTTTAGAAACTTTTGATACACTCAATCATATCTCAGAATTTCACCTTTACAGTGGAATTTACATCTCTTTCTAAGATCAGAATATCTTTCACACATAAGCTACATCCAGCATCAAATCTTAGGTCACACTTCTCCTTCAAGTCTTGCTCCTGTATCAAAGAGAAGAAGAAAGACACGAAAAAATAGTAACCGTGAGCTATAGGAGCTCAATAACATGTCGACCCCCTTACAAGGGGTTACACGAGAGAAGAAGGTAAGAAAAAAGAAAAAAGAAAAGTGATCACTTGGATCCTTTGTTCTAACACTCTTGAATTATCATGCCAATTTGACATTCACAATTATCATCACAAGCATATGAGTGATTCACCCTAGTCACATAAGCACACTTAACACCATGTAACAACGTTCGAAACCATGCATCCATCGACACTCCAGACATTATCATCGTCATTTACTACCGTCAAACCCTTTATGGTAATGACAGTCAAGATCCTCATATCAAACAAACTGAGACAATGACACTGTGACACGACAGGTCCCCAATCCAAGTCTTGCGCACTGCTGCACTCAACAGTTCACTCAAGACTTTGTTATACTTACCTCATATCAATCACACAAAGATGACAGACAATAGATACCGTCAATGTTATAATTGTGTCATTGGCGAGACTTATTCAATTTCATAAGTAAGCTTTATTCAGCTTTAGTAAAAGGGATATCCACGAAAGGGGATTAGCCAAACTGGAGCCTAGGGACTCCTACAGTGAGATATCCTCATACCAAAAGGTCGATGAAAGAATGTCATCACCAAGTCACTGTATAACACATGCGATAGACACAATGCTCTTTGTGTTTTATACCACGGAGTTATCTCATCAATTTATGGATTTACACTCTTTTCACACATTCGTCCTCATTATACCAACAAACAAGGCATAACATATGCCATGCAACAACACTCCACAGCACTTAGTATTTAGCACATGGCACACAGCAGTTGGAGTCGGTATTTTACGTCAGTCATATTTAGTGACTACGTCCAAAGATTCCAATGCATATTATTATACTCACGGTATAATAGCACGCATCGCCACAAACAATAAATCTAAACGTTATGTTTTACCGCAGTTCTTCACATGCACATACTCAGCCTCGTTCTTAAGTGACAACGAGCAGCGTTTCCAAGTCCTATAATATAATAAGATACGCGTATTAAGACACGTCCTTGTGAGTGATTGTTTACGTTATAAAATTAAGCATATTTGTTCGTACTTCTTAAAAAACTTTAATAGTAATATTATGTGGTAGTGCCAAGCTTTGAGAAAACTCTTTGATACTTATTTTGATAGTTCATGATGATGATTTTATGTATGTATCATCATTAGAAGTGTTCGTGAACATTTGGAGTTGTTTCGGGATCAAAACGGTTCATTCCTGGATTCTGTCCAATATGACCCTTCGTAGCGTTTAAATTTATAACTTCTCGTATACAGCTCCAAATATTATTTTGTAAAATTCTACATAAACTAGACTTCATATATTTCCATTGAATCAAAGTTTCTATCATGCAACTTTACCAATAATAGCAGTTTATTCGTTTAATTTTATATTTTCTGCTAGATCAAACAGTGTGACCTTTCTTCACTAATCAGCTTATAACTCCTTACATACAACTCTAAATCTAGATTTTTCAACTTTACTGAAAATTAGACTTCAAGAGCTTTCCATTGATATTAGGCTCGTTTTCTAACTCTTTCTGTGCAATTTCAGATCAAGTCACAAATTAATCTTTGTAACCAGCTTTTACAGATTAACATATCCGCACGTTTTGATTTATATCGTGAGATTCACAACACCAAATCATGATCTATCAACTTTATCAGAAATTAGACATTAATATATTGTTCGGATGGGGTTGATTCTGAACTGTGATGCTGTTGGTTGCCTCTTCTAGAGGTATGTTCAAATCGGGCAGCACTAGATTAGCAGCTTCTTGTGTCGACTATCACCATAATCGACCCACATCCCTCGGTTTTCGGCAAGGCACATATGAAATCCATGGAAAAACTTTTCTACGGCCTTGATGGAATGGAAAGTGGTTAAGGATTCAATATATATTAAAATCGAAATTTATCACAAAATCTATGATTTTTCACATAATTTTTAAACAAGATGATCACCTTCTCTTATTAGTGATGAAAAATCCTCGTCGTCTTGCAACCCTAACTTCTCCTCTTCTCTTCAAACTCTCCTTCTTATCTTCTCTTGCTTATCTCTTCTCTTACATGACAAGGAGTGTTTTTATGTTTGTAAGCACTTTTTCAAGGAGAAGAGAGCTTGTATTTATAGAAAACTAAATTAATTAAAATAGTTTAAGTGGATAATTAATGGATATTTAGTGGGTAACTAGTGGTTAAATAATTTAATTTAGGTAAAGTAAAAATTGACATAAAGAAAAATCAGTGCCAAAATTAGGTTTAGGTCATTTTCCTATAAATACGATATTTTCGTATTAAGATCTTATTTTTCCGTATTTACGTATTAGGGTTGTATTTCATTCATATTTTGCATTCTTTCCTTATTATATCGTCAAACAAGCCTTTTAACTCCGTAAAATAAATTATAACGTACGATTATTTACTATTCACGTTAATTATCGTGAAACAAAATTTTATGGAAGTTTTCGGATCCTTACCATATTCTGTCATGATTTTTTTACAAACGAATTTTATAACCCCATTTTATCAATTAAGACGTTCATTAATATACTATTTTTATTATTATTTGAGAAAAAAAATTATCTCAAAATTTTTGGGTCTTTACAGGTTATTTCTAGTTGGATGATGTATGATTAAATTTAATTCGTATTGAAAGATGAATAACGGAATTAGTAAATCAGAAGATGAATCAAGTTGATATTTATGTTCAATGATGAAATGTGAATGAGTTTGATTGAGTGTTTCTGGGATTAAGTGTAATTGAGTTGATCAAAAATTGCATGTGATGTGAGTGGGGGATTGGAAGAGTTTGGTGATTGAAAGGACTGCTCATTATGACTAAAGTGCATGTGTCGTCCCATAACCTGTCATAAACTCTACCATAATGAACGATTTTATGAAAAAGAGACGCCTTTATATCTCGTCTGTCAGAATTTCAAACGATTGGAAACTTTGATTGTTTGCAAATCTAACCTAATTGATTGCTTTTGGGGACTATATAAGGGGATTGTGGAAATAGGATTGAGCTTTTAGGTTTTCAAACTCTCAAACCCTCACTTGTGAACAAACCCTAAATCTCTCTCTCTCAAAACAAACAACAACAATGGCACCAACAAAATCTAAGACACAGGAAAAAAAAACAGTAGGGTTCTACATCGATCTGACGGTGAACTTTGCAACTTTGCGTGTGGCGTATCCCCAGTACTTAGGGATACTACACTACAAAACTAAACAGTAAAGACGACTAAATATTTTAGTCGCTAAACAACGAAAATTGATCGCAAAATCGAACGGGGGACTAAACAGTGACTAAAAATCATCCTCGCGAAATCCTTCCTTGCTAACCGAGATTGACGACCATTGTATAAATTTAGTCGTAAATTTAGCGACTAAATTACATATTTGATCGCAAAATATTTGGCGACTAAAACAGTATTATAGTCTCTAAATTCGCGACTAAAGTTCTTTTTAGTCGTCAAAATTAACGACTACGTCTGCATCTTAGTCGCGAATTTGTGTTGACCTAATGCTTTAAGTTTTGCGACCATTGATATGTTTGGCCGTCATTTTCGCTACTAAACTGATAAATTGGTCGTCAATTTCGTGACTAATTTGATAAATTGGTCTCTATTTTTGGCGATCAATTTCAACCTTTGGTCTCCAAATTTAGCGACTAAAAAAAATTTAATCGTCATTTCTGTATCATAAATCTCCTAATAAACTATTTTCTTGCGTACTAACCCTGCTTTTACAAACATCCGAACTACGAGAGGAGAGGTATTAAATCTAACACAATTCCATTGTCGAGTCCAATATCCAAACATTACAAACACTTCTAATGTCGGAACAGTAAGAAAAAGTTTCGAGCACATACCCATGCTTGAGAACAACGGTCATCGATAAACAACACTTTGTCTGAATCCTCAGATCATTTCTTTGATCTAGATCGTAAGTAGACCTCGGACAATGTGGGAACACGTCCTAATTCTTCCGTCTAAACCAAAAAAGTAAATGAACTTGAACATGTCAGCAGTTTATAGTAATGGAAGAATGATTTATAGAAGTACATCTAGATCAGCTGCTTTTGGATTCTGTTTCTCGTCTAAAAGCAGTCATGTCTACAAAGGTTGTGGAAAATTTATGCTCCAAACACTATTCCTGGGGATTCTTGGAACATGTTCGATGTACAACCCTTTTACATCAAATTGTTAGTATTCAGTGGAAAACATTTTAATCAAGTGTTGAGCCTAGGTAGTGTTGATAACAGAAGCATTCGGTGCAAATAGTAGTAGTGGCGGTAAGAACTAACCATTTTTTTCACAAGCTCCGCAGTGGACATGGAACCTTGGTAATGGGTTCCAACTCCGTCGCCTAGCTTTCTCCTGTTTGCTTTACCGGCAATTGATCTTTTCTCAAAACTGGGATCGGAATGGGCTTCAGGAAAAGCGGAATGTACCTTAGGCGATAACCATGATGGCAAATGATCCGTCGGACACTTTGCTGCCTTGTTTACAGTGTCTGTTAAACGCTTCATGCACTTACGCTTGAACTGGATAAAGACCGCTTGTGCATGCTCTGTATCCCATTTGAATTTTGCCTGCAAGGAGATTAAGCAGTAGGACACAAGCAAGTAGGTCAGGTGCTTCTATGACTGGTCATAATGTAAGGACTTGCAAAAATCCTAGGGCTGTTATCAAAAAATACATTCTGTATTTAGAGGAAAAAAATGCAATCATGTGCTTGACAGTTTAACTCAGAACAAAATAAACAAGGAGCTTCATGTGCAATCATGTGCTTGGTTCAAGGTTCACAAGAGTATGAGGAAGTTCAAGGTTCAAAGCACTATTATAGTATCATGGTCGTTTCACATGCATGGTCATATAAGCATGTCCCCTGCAGGCTTACACATTCATCCAACTCATTTTCCCCCATCAATGTCATCAAAACATCAAGGCGGCAAATAACATCATACTGCACTCTGATCACGCAAGTTATTTTGATAGCTTCACTATTCGATCAAATCAAGGACCTATTGAATCTCAATTACATGAAAAGATAACATCTTGATGGTGCCCACTTCCACTTTCTCCTTAATGAAAACTATCCCTGAAACAAAATCATCTCAATTACCATCGAGAGGGTTCAATTCTTAGCATTAGAACAATCCCAAACAACAACATTGCTGAAACAAATGAATCACGGACAACACCAGAAAACCAAAAACTCAAAGCCGAACCTGAGACAACAAATCGGCGGTCGTATAAATAATAGCGCAAGTGAAACTCTTGGTCAGCACAGACCGAGACTTGACCATCCCCAAATACCAAGCAATAAACCCTACACTCAGAGGAATACTTACCCTGAAATGCTTTCAAATCATATGTCGATCATGTGCGGGTAGACGCGTCCAACATGTATATGGGCCATTGTAATAGCTCCTTATCGCATCTCCCACCGCGGATGCAACCTTATAGTTAGTGAACCTGAACATCAAATATTAGAGGGTGTCAAAGATATATTTCAGCAAAACATGGAACAAACAAACAAAACAAATGAACATATGCATTTCAGAGCTCATCACTGAACAAATGAAACATTGTTTGCACAGCTGCGATCATCTTGCAAGCCATTGGGATCAACCAAATCAAATAAGAGTCAAATGTATCCAGTGCATTACCACAATCCATTGGGATCAAGTTTAAATTGTGCAAGTGGATTCCTTGTTTCATCGGTAATGATCGATGAAGAGGCGGAAGACTTCGGGGGTTGGTCTGACAATCCATTGGAACTATGAGGGTTCAACGGTATTTGATTGTCCACGACATTCGCTGTACCAGCAGGCAAGGACAAAGTTGGGGGCTCTTGCAGTTGGTTTGGTGATGCGGACTCCAAATGACTTTGCGCACGTCTTCGGAAAACTCAAAATTTTTCTTGTCTTGATATCTACAAAAGTAACAGCAAAAAAGAACTCATCAAGACAACTTAAAAGGATTCTCAGAAGCAGTTACTGAAAAAATATGACAAAGGCAGGCTGCTTTTGAATAGAGTGCCAACATATACCAAAACAGCATGAACATTCCATCTGTATGCATACAAACAGCCAATATGCTACCAAAACATGGAAAACAGACCAAGAGTGTGTATACAGCACGAACAGTGTACGAACATTCATGAGTTTTGTGTGTGCAAGGAGGATGCAGTGTGCTCAGTAACGTGGAATGTCAATGGCAACATGCTGTTATCAAAATCTGTTAGTCGACTAACAAAGCTAAGCATTATCACTTGTTCCTAGGTTGTATTGCAAGTAATTGATGTTTAACACATGAACGCATCTTCGTAACAGCCTATGACAAATGTTCGATCTAATGACGATCTTCGCAGCCAAGGAAATGATTTTGTCAACACCATAAATAAAGCATTTCTCAACACCATAGTCCGACAATGCAAACCAGCAAAAGACCATGACAAGCATCCCAATAATTCAACCGCCAAAAATGAAACCAGCAGAGAACTATGAAAACATCGTCTCCCAGTTCTTGAGATACTATCCCACATTTCATCAAACTGGGTTGATGACTATGTCACGCACGCATGACCTTTGTTAAAAAAAATTAAACCATGTTGCCTAGCTCAAAGCCGAACCAGATCTAGCGGGAGAGCTACTTAGCACAAGACCTGATGGGCAGGGCAATTCAGATTATCATCAAAGCAACGAAAATCAAGCATAACATTTCTTCTCACAGCCAAGTCACACCATTACTCATCCAACTTCATACCTGCAACCTCGTGTAACACGAGGCACTTCTGGATAAATCCACAACTCATGGTTTTCTTTATCCTAAAAGAGTTGTTTTCCTGGTTTGTCTATATTTCATTGCATGAAATACAGTAACTTGTAATAAGGAGTAGAAACTCGCATCAAAGTTTAGTAAGTTGGTAAAGCTCTCAACATAAGCCAACCCAGGCTACGTAGTAGCCAAGAACTGAACTCTACACAACTAATTAATTTCTTTAAACTTCAGAACCAACTGATTCATCTGACAAAAAGGTAGAACATTAACATGTATGCATTCATCGCTATTTTACTAAATAAAACCATTACAACTATGAAAGATATGGAAAGCTCATTCCCCTGTTCTGTAGCATACTTGACATGCAAACGGAAGTAAAATCAACAGAGGAAAAAAAGAAAAGGAAAAAAGAAGAAGAAATCAACAAAAGAAATAATTAAAAAAACACAAGAACAGTTATGATCTGAAATTGCCACAGAAACAACAGTGCAAATGTTCCGTTTGACAGATTCCCAATATGAAGGGAGGGACTGGTT
>JAOVYX010021011.1:640-16287 GCA_035668315.1 Drosera spatulata | reverse complement strand
GAGAAGAAGAAGAAAGAGATGATGAGGAAGAGACAGAAGAGGAAGAAGTTGAATTAGAAACAGAAACAGAAGAAACAAACGATGATGATGAGCAAGGATATGAGGATGAAGAGGAGGAATCAGACGAAATGACGAGGGGGACAACTAAAGGTTTTCATAAGGGTAATTCGTATGTTTAAATGGATAAAATTAATATTATAAAAAAATTTATAATGGCAGTAATAGTATATGACGTTGTTGTTGTTGTTAATATGCCAGTAATAGTATATGACGTATCCCAACTTAATGTTTTTGTTAATATTATAGATGTCATCTAGTGGACGTAGCGACTCTCGCGGAGGGAGGGTTAGTGCACGTAGCGGGTCTAGCAGCGGGAGGTCTAGTGGACGAGGTAGTGATCCTCGAGACCGTCTCTCCGACAGGAGCTTAGAGAGTATATCTCGAGCAGCACCTCATAAAGAAGAGGAGCTTAGAGACTTTGATATTATGCTTGGATTGGGACAGGATGACGAGCAGCCAGCACCTCCGCTACCTGCAGAGGAGCCCTCTCCACACGCATCTACTTCCACGTCACGACAATCGATCTCTCGTGCACGTCCTTAGGTTTCGGATGTTGATCCACAGACTCCTTTGCATCCAGACACCTATTGGTAATAAATTTTTAGCCTTTTTTTAATAATCCTTTATATATTGTCTCTTTTCATATTTATTTTTGTATGTCATTGTAAACTTTCAGGTTTTATCATACTGATATGGCCCATACAACTGCTAAATCATTCAAGGCTTTCTATGAGGATGCTTGGTTCAATTTTGGATAGGTACCGAGGGATACGCACGATCGTATGTTCAGTTGGTTCGCGATATGCATATTGAATTTAATTTTTTTAACATGTATTATTATTATTTTCAATTTCTCTATCATTTTCTTGTTTATAACTTATGATTTCAGTTTTTTCAGTCATAGTATACTTGGGATAGTTCCTTAGATGTCCAGGTACGGACAGCTTGGGAGCAGAAGTTGCAGACTCGCATGAGGGATGATGTCTTTAAGGCTCGGATGCAACTGTTGGCATCTGAGCATGGTGTTGATGGGGTGGTCTCTTGCATATCGTACGATATCGGGGAGAACCTCCTGGAAAGGTGGTTCACCGACCCTGTCATAGTATACAGATCACAAGTAGCCGCACAGAATAGAGATAAGGGGAAGGCTACACACACGCAAGGTAGCGCATCTACCATCCTTATCGAGAAGCGTTTGGTAAATTAAATTTCCTTGTAGTCTTCTTTTCCTATTCATTTTATCTTAAATATCTTAATGTATATAATTTCGTGATTTTGTAATAAAAATTTATGCAGGAGGTGAGCTTGAAGAGGAAAGCCACGTAGATGGAGGTGTATGTCGAGACTCACAAGAAGTCCGATGCCCCGAGCGTGGTGGAGGCGATAAAGGCGGGGAAGTTGCTGGCGGATTTTCCTCTGGTTGACGAGACGACGACTCAATTTAGGATAAATTTAATATTTTTTTTCTTTTAATAAATATTGAATTTCATGTCTTTCTTGATTTTTTTTTAAATGCATTAAATTGATTTATTAACAATGATGTTGTAGGATGCATTTTATGAGAGATTTATCCAGATGCCTGAGTCCCAAGTGGATGAGAGTATGGATCCCGAGGATGCGCAACAGCAACTTGCTGCTGCCACATCCAAGGCCTATCTCGAGGTTGCTAGCACGACGAAGGGAAGGGTGTACGGTCTTGGTTCTGCAGCGACTCAATTCTATCCTAAGTTCGTGCTCAACCAGGCATCCAGGACAACTCATTCCCTGTCTTCTCATTCTGTGCCTGAGGATTATTATCGTCTACAAGAAGAAGTCGTCAAACTCAGAGACACCGTCGCCACACAACAGTGTGCTTACAGTTCCCTCCAATGACGGCTATCGGTTAACAAGAGAAGACAAATATGCTGCAACGACAGATGGCACTACTCTTCGCCAAGATGGGGATGGATCCTTCAATAATTCGCCAGGCACAGGGTGGGATCTGTTTGTCTCGATTTCCTCCTCCACCAAATGACGATGCAAGCCCTCCCGAGCAACAGAATGTTGGATTAACAGGGCATTGATCAAAGACTTTTATGAATCAAACTGTATTTTGATTGTAAAATTTTGAAATAAAATCTAATTTGAGTTTGATTATAATAGACATAATACAGGGACCTGTATTTTTTTCCGGTTTCATTATTTTATATATTTTTTTAAATAAAATAGTGTTTAGTGATGGAAATTCGTCTCTAAATAATTTGTGAAGAAAGATTAAATTTAGAGACGGATTATTATTTTATATATTTTTTTAAATAAAATAGTGTTTAGTGATGGAAATTCTTCTCTAAATAATTTGTGAAGAAAGATTAAATTTAGAGACGGATTCCGTCTCTAAAAATAATTAACATTTTAGCGACGGAATCCGTCTCCATAAGGTCCATTTTCTTTCTCTTTTTAAATTTAACAAAAATATTTAGCGACGGAGTTCGTCACTAAAGTCCTAAAAAAAATTAACATTTTAGCGACGGAATCCGTCTCCGTATAAGATCCATTTTCTTTTTCTCTTTTTGAATTTAACAAAAAATATTTAGCGACGGAGTCCGTCTTTAAAGTCTTTAAAAAAAGTAACATTTTAGCGACAGAATCCGTCTCCATATAGATCCATTTTCTTTTTTCCTTTTTAAATTTAACAAATAAATTTTGTCCAAATAAAATTTGAATAAATATGTAGCGACGGACTCCGTCGTTAAATTTTAAACAATAAACAAATACGAAATCCTCGTTTTAGCGACAGAAATTCAATTCGTCGTTATAATTTTTGTACTTTGACGACGGATCCGTCGCTAAATTTGGTTTAGCGATGAGACTTTTAGCGACGGAATAGTCCGTTGCTAAATCTGTCGCAAACCAATTTTAGCGACGGATTTTATTCATTTAGCGACGGACAACATCCGTCGCTAAACTGAATTTTTATTTTTTATTTTTTGTAGTGGATTGAGTAACAAATCTAAGACCTAACAATGATACTCTTAGAGATATAGAGAAAATAGGAGGAAGTGAAGATTATAAGTGTTTTTGTGGATAGATACGTGTGTACCAAATCCTCACATTTGGCCTTTATTTATAGTGCTCAAGGGATCTTAGGTATTCCTTGTAATCTCACACATCACAAAAACAAATATCATGATTAGGGCATATAAAACACCATTAATCACTTCACCACAAAACCAAATATAATTATTAGGGTACATGAAACATCAAGAGAACTTATAACTCCATTATCATAAACATCTTAATTATTTCAAAAATCATTGACTATTTAACTATTTAAATAACACATGTGTTAGAATTTATGAAGGCTTTTATGTTTGGTTTTTCAAACACTTTTAACTTTTCTCTTTTAATCATAGTTTCAAACATCGGGTACTCACATTCCATAGCACGTTACAGAAAATTACCAATGACTTGAGATCTCTTTAAAATTATTCTAAAGGGAACATGTCATGATTGATAGCTGTGAAATTTGTAAGAGACACACCCTTCTTTGAGTCCCCCCTACTATGGTAAGGTTCGAGCTAGAGGCGATTCAACGAAAATCAACGAATAAAAATTGTTATGTTGTTATAGTTTTTTCTTATTCTTTTTCTAAGAGTTCATTTATAGATTGAATCAAGAAGCATCCACTGTTGGCTCTCCTCCCACCGTCTTTTTTTCTCCACTCACGTGTAACTCGAATTAAGAGGAACCAAGGTTTCGATCATTTGAACCAACATGCTTAAAGAATATATCTGCATCCACGATTGTATAGGACAATATTAGTCTAGCCATCGGTATAGTTGTGAGCGGGACTTATATAAATAAATTCGATTATTATTTATGCAGATGATAAATAATGAGAGAAAACTTAGAATTTAATGTCATTTAAATTACTTTGTTGGAATATATGTATTTTACGAGATATATTAAGATTTATTTCAATTTTGTACGATATTAATTTATTTTACTTCAAAAAAGATACTTCTATTTGATTGATGTTCAATCGGATCTTTTAATTGTTGGAATGAAAAATCAGATTGGTTTTATCTAACTAAATCTAAAATTATCCAACCTTAAAAAACTATTTAGATAAGTTATTCACTTGATAAAAAAATTAAATCTAAAAATACATGACCATCAAAAACTATTTGGATAACTTATTAACTTGATAAAAAAAATAAATCTTTACAAAATAAGATTTAAATCTATAAATATCTGATCACAATATAACCTCAATAACTTTTACTTGATACACTACGTAGAAGCATGTCAAACCCATTAAACTATATGTTTCGCCATTATCA
The DNA here is from genome assembly GCA_035668315.1 of Drosera spatulata. NCBI lineage: Eukaryota > Viridiplantae > Streptophyta > Magnoliopsida > Caryophyllales > Droseraceae > Drosera > Drosera spatulata. The sequence continues at coordinate 11,905 of JAOVYX010021011.1, read as the reverse complement.
AAAAAGAGAGGAAAATACTTTCTCAGATAAAAAGAAAGGAAAATAGTAAATTCTTACAAAAAGGCCCTTTGTTTCATTGACTAAATTTTGAGAGCTACGCCCAATCACCTCATGGTCCCCTTATGCTCTTTTGGTGTTCAGTGAAGCGTTGGCCGATATCGAGCAAATCTTTGTCTTTCTGTCTTTTATTTATGAAAATGTTTCGTCTCACTGTACTTTGTCATTACCAAATTTTAATTATAAAGTCCAAATGTCCTCATGCCATTGGGTCTACTAAGGCACATGCAATTTGATGATGGTGACTTCAATGGTCCGAATGTGTTACATGGGCCTTTTCTTGGACCCGACATATGAAAGTCCCGTTAAAATTAAAAGGGATTGATTTAACAAAATAATCTATGTATATCTTAAATTATAAAGATAAAGATTTATTCCTTCCGTTCATATATTTTACAACATGTAAATATTTTGTATTATTTTATATGTATAAATTAAAGTCTCGTTTTCATATCACATCACGCTTGATTATTCTGTAACATGTATTGGGTTAAAGTACGTAATCCACACAACCATTGATGTTTCATGATAAATTTATAAAAAAAACTATGTTTGGTTGTCGTTGTACACGTGCTAAATTTCGTATCGACACACGAGAAAAATCAAAATGTTATAAATTTAATGGGACTGAGGGAGTATTTATCATTGTGAATGTGTTGGAGAGAAAAGTGAGCAAAAATGAAAAAAAAAATAATAGAATGAATTGATGTAATATAAAATATGAATATTTTAATAATTTTATATGAAAAATTTCACAAATAAGAAACTGTTATAAGTTTTGAGGGACATATCAAAAGACTTTGTGATTTTAATTGGACAATGGAAATACCACTCCATTAATCATGTAAAGGCATTTTTCTTTGTTATTTGATGTGGATGGTTGGTCTAGATTTTATTTGATCGATGTGGCACACTAGACGTTGCTTTTATGTAGATGTATCGTACATGAAACTTTATTGTAGTATGAGTTATCTATTTTTGTTCCATAAAAAGAAAACTACTCGGTCGTTACGTTGTTTTACGTAAGGACAGAGTTCCTCTAACAGGATGCAGGTCCTCTGCTATTCAATTTGGGCAATAGAAATACTGTTCTTCATCCTATGCGTCCGAAATTGAAAAAAAAAAAAAAAAACTCTAGTTTTTTTTTTCTGTTTTTTCTATTTTTGATTTTGGTGCTGTCTCAATCAGAACAGCAGGGGATCCACTACCCTCTAACATCGGTTGAATCATATGGTTTTAGGAAATGGTACATTTAATTTGGAACTGATGGAGTAGGAAATTTTTTGTCATTTTGCATTGGCTACAGTGTTAATTAATGACATAATGTTTCTTGAAAACTTATAATCATTGGAATTTTGCATTGGCTATAATTTTGAACCATAAGATGTCTTCTGAATCGCCTCTTGCCCATGTCTTGAAAACTCTGTCTCTCTTATTTTTCTCTAGTGGGAAACAAGTGGTCATCAGATGGGGTTCATCGGAGTTGGATCTGCGGTTGATGTGTTGTTTGTGTGATTATTTATTTATTTTATTTTATTTGTATTAAAAAAATCAGAAAAAAAAACTTAAAATGTTATTAAAAAAATATCAATCTTAAAAAAATAAAATCTAAAATTTTTTTAATAAAAATAACTGTATAAAAAATTATATCTATAAAAACTCAAAACAAAAACAAAAACAATCATTAAACCATCAAACAAAATTATTAAACTATCAAATAAATTTGAATCATTGGATTTATTCAGATACACGACTGCACCAACAACTCCATTCCCCAACAGCCGTGGATCTCGCTCCCATCAACGGGTCGATAATGGGGATTGGATCCCTTGCTGCTTGGGGTTCAACAACAAAGGTGCAGTACATGATCCTGATATTTGGGTTTTCAATCCAATAATTCAAGTTCATTTGAAGGATATGAGGTGTAGTTTTTATGTGATTTTTATATTTAGATAGATTTTTTTATGGATTTATTTTTTTAGGGAGTAATTTAATTCAGAATTTTTTAGGTTTTATTTTTTTAAAGGTTTATTTTCCCTCAATAGGGTTTAATTTTTTCCCAGATTTTTAAAATGTTTTTTTCTTTTCTTTTTATTTGTGGAAGGGTGTTGTACAGTGTTCCCGCGGTAGGAAAACCTATAACAGAGGATGCATGTCCTCAATAGTGACATATAGGTCATGTACTCACATGTCTGTGATTAAAATAAAAAGGGTTAAAATATAAGTGTCTTTGACTTATACTCCTATGAATAAATATTCGTCAAAGATGATACTGCATCAATGGCCCAGTGTTGCCTGATTTTCGAATCTAGAGTAGTAAACGACAAAATGGAGTAATCATATACTCGTCTGTCCCAATAAACTTGCTTGGTTGTTTTAAACAATTAATAAAGTTATTCATATTATGAATCGTATAGGTAATTATCAAATATTATTTTATTAATTTATGTTATATATTTTAATCCTGAATAAATGATGTTATTTTTTATATTTTTTAAAATACGTATTAAATAATATAATATAATATAACGTAATTTGAATGAGACGGATGATATACAATCGCGAGTTGTTTGGATTGATCACAATCCCCAAATATGTCCAATGTTTGGATATAATTGCTAGTTGTATAATAGAATTGAAGAACATACCATAAACACGTTTTCGACAATTAATCTCAAGCCAAGTAAGCTACCAGCCAATTATTATCTTGCTCTTAATCTTCTTCCTTGTGTGTTTAAATTATGGATATTTTCAATTGTCAAATGTCAAGCATGGCGCTAAAGTTTAAGCTGTCAATCAAGTTGTACTTTTTTAATTTTCTATTTTTTATTTTTCCAACCAAGTTATGCCATGGTTTACCCACACTTCACATGTTACCATCACTTAACCCATTTTCGCCAAAATTGGTTACTTCTCCCTGTGATTGATGCTTTACGGACTGGATTTTTCAATGGCCTATCATGTCAAGTTTTCATTTTCATGTACTAGTATTTCCCTGTTTTTTTAGATAAGTTCTTGCCTGTGACTTATTCGATTGTTAGTGCTAATTTTCTCCCGACAAAATAATAATCGATTAATTTAAAAGAATAATTTATATATGTGCCGTATTTTATTTTAAAGATCATTATAATTTTTGATTTGTGTGAATGAAAAAAAAAGAGAAAAAAATAATAAAATGAGTTGATATGATATAAAATAAAAAATAGGGATATGTTGGTTTTTTGTAGGAAAAAATTTCCAAATGTAATAATATTGGTACTCCTTATATTTCATTTAAAACATCCCAATTTAATAAGTATTATAATTCTTTTGGGATGAAAGGAATATCTTCTTTTATGCGTATGTTGAATTTTTATGCAATAATGCATAAAATTGATCCAAATTTTTATACGTGTGTTGAATTTTTATGGGTTTTAATGAAAAAAAGATTTTTTTTATGATAGTAGAGTTTACTGTAATAATTATGAGAGGAGATAATTGGTATATTATAACTGAGTTTGATTGATTTTGTATTATCAATTTTTTAGATAAAAACTTTTTAAATAGGATAATATTATGATTATTTTAAGATATCTAATTTAAATATTTTATTTATTATGAGACAAGAAAAATATAATTTAACTTACTTAGTTTAATTTGTACCGCGCAAAACGACACTTAGTTTTACCATGAACCTAAGTACCTTGGGTTATACTACCTTCCTCCCAAAATTGTTATAACATTTTGACCGAATATGCGTGTCGATGTAAAATTTGATACACGTACAATGACAATCAAACGTAGTTTTTTTTTTGTAAAGTTATCGTGAAACATCAACGGTTGTACAAATTACGTACTTAAGTTAATACATATTATGGGACGATCAGACGTGATTTGATATGAAAACGAGAATTTTATTCATGTGTAGAGAATAATATAAAATGCATAAGTGTTGTAAAAATTATGGAACGGAGGTAGTAGAAATTTTAAAGAAATGCTGCCCTTGGTCCACGAGCTCAAATCTCAATGAAGTGTACATATATACTTTCAGTCCCATAATATTTATAACCATTTAATCCGATATAAGAATTTATATATATGTTAATTTTTTTGTGAAATTTGACGAAAAAATAGATTTTTTAGGAGTAATGGGATTGTTATGAAAGAAAATAATGGGTGTATTGTAATAAAATTTGATTGATGTGGTTTTTTTAGATTAAACATTTACCAAAAAAGAAAAGGTTATAAGTAAATTGGGATCTAAAAAAAAAATACTCCCTCCGTCCCGAAAAGGATGCAACAATTTGACCAGGCATGTGTGTCGATACAAAGTTTGATACGCATGCAACGACGATTAAATGTAGTTTTTTTTTTATAAATTTATCGTGAAATATCAATAGTTGTATAAGTTATGTACTTTAACCTAATACATATTACGGGACGATGAAACGTGATTTGATATAAAAATGAGATTTATATTCATACATAAAATAATACAATATATATATATATATATATATTATATTTTTTATAAAATAAAAAAATATTATATATATTATGTGACCGAGGCAATAATTCTCATGGCAGCTGCGTGGGATACGGTAACAGGAAGTGCGCATGTCTTTTAAATAATGAAAATGACAGATTTCCTCGAAAACTAGGCTTCATTAGATTCCGACATGGATCTTTTAGTTAAGGGAACGGTCATAGCAAGTTGAGCTCAGGTAAATGGCTGTGACTTCCTGGAAATTACTGCTTCGTACGGTTCATATTATATATAATATTTATTTTTTTGAATTATCTCAAAATATATATAATATATCTTATTTAATAATATTTCATATAAAAAAATCATCATCTGATATAATAATCTCTACTAATACTAAAAAAAATATTCTTTTTATTATCAAATTCTACACATATATAAAATCACATATCGGATCAAATATTATCTATAATATAAAACGAAAGGAGTATAATAAGTTTGTGTATATATCATCAAGGGTACAAATCCAAAGAGCATATCCATATAGATTTTAATCCAAGGGATCTGATTCGATCTCAGTTCATATATAGGCCGATCAAGAACGTCGCATGGTTCATCAGTTGAATAAAACGTGAATTAGTCGCTCTAAGACGGTTGTGTACTTGTGCTATAATATATTCCCTCCGTCCCACGTATTTTATAACATATACTCCCTTCGTCCCATAATACTTATAACATATAAGTATTTTGCATTATTCTATACATATGAATACAAATCTCGTTTTCATATCAAATCACGTCTGATCGTCCCGTAATATGTATTAGGTTGAAATACGTAACTTACACTATCATTGATGTTTCACGATAAACTTATAAAAAATACGTTTGATCGTTGTTTCACACATGTCAGACTTTACATCGACACGCGTGTCGCATCAAAATGTTGCGATCATTTTGGGACGAAGAGAGTACATATTTTACGTCAACAACATTTAGTGACTATGTCCAAAGATTCCAATGCATATTATTATACTCACGGTATAATAATATGCATCACCACATATAATGAATTTAAACGTTATCTTTTATCACAATTCTTCACATGCACATACTCAGCCTTGTCCTTAAGTGACAACGAGCAATATCTTCAAATCCTATAATATAATAGGATACGCGTATTAAAACAAACCCTTGTGAATGATTGTTCACGCTATGTAGTTAAGCATATTTGTTCGTACTTTTTGAAAAACTGTCATAGTTATATTATGTGGTGGTGCTAAGCTTTGAGAAAAATCTTTGATACTTACTTTGATAGTCCATAATGATGATTTTATGTATTTATCATCATTAGAAGTGTTTGTGAACATTTGGAATTGTTTCGGGGTCAAAACGGTTCATTCCCCAATTCTATCGAGCGTGACCCTTCGACGTGTTTAAATCTATAACTTTTCGTATATAGCTCCAAATATTATTTCATAAAATTTTACAGAAGCTAGAATTCCTAATCTTTTCATAGAATTAAATTTTCTATCATGAAATCTTACCAATAATAACAGTTTATTCGTTCCATTTAATATTTTTTGATAGATTCGATAGTTTGACCTTTCTTCACTAATCAGTCCAAAACTCCTTATATACAACTGCAAATCTGAATTTTTAAATTGTTCTAAAAGCTAGACTTCAAGGGTTTTCCATTGATATAATGCTCGTTTTCACCTTTTTTTGTGTACTTTCTGATTAAGCCACAAAGTCAATTTTATAACCAGTTTTTTATTGATTAATACCCACATGTTTTGATTTATATCTTGAGATTCACAATCCTAAATTATGATCTATCAATTTCATTATAAACTAGACATATGAGGCTTCAACATATATTAAAATTAGAATTTATCATAGAGCCTATGATTTTCCATAAAATCTCTAAACAAGATGATCATCTTCTCTTATTAATGGTGAGGGATCCTTATCGCCTTGTAAACCTAGCTTCTCCTCCTCTCCTCAAACTCTTCTTCTTCTCTTCTTTTCCTTATCTATTCTCTTACATGACAACGAGTGCTTTTATTTTTCTAAGAAGTTTTTAAGAAGAAGAGAGCTTGTATTTATAAAAAATTAAATCAATTAAAATAATTTTAGTGGATAATTAGTGAATAATTAATTTAATTTAGGTGGAGTAGAAATTGACATACAGAAAAATAAATGCCATAATTAGGTTTAGGTCATTTTCGTATAAATATGATATTTTTATATTAAGATCGTATTTTTCCGTATTTTCGTATTAGGGTTATATTTCGTTCATATTTTGTTATCTTTTCTTATTATTTCATCAAATAAGCCTTTTATCCCAACAAAATAATTTATAACGTATGATAATTTACATTCACGATAATTATCGTGAAATTAAATTTTACGGAATTTTTCTGGCCCTTATCATATTTTTGTTATGGTTTTTTACAAGAGAATTGTATAACACCATTGTATAAATTACGAAGTTCAATGATATACTGTTTTTGTTATTATTTGAGAAAATAAAATATCTGAAATTTTTCGGATCTTTATAGTTACTCCATTGTCGTTTGGAGGTCGATGACGTTCGTGCATGTTTTTAAGCAGTTAATGAACAAATGCAATCGAATAAATCCAATGTTGGTTGTATTGAGATACTTTGCATCTCAGATTAAATGTCACGTAACTCTCACTGGCGATAACGCTGGTGTCATCGAAATAGAAGTAAGTATAAGTTCTAGTCCACCTCCAAGAAACTCGTCCATCCCTGCAGATGCGAGGTAAGTTCGTGAATTACAATATACAGTTCACATTTCACAATCTTTTGTTCACAATGAATTTTTTATATTTTATAGGAAGTAGTTCACATTAAACAATATGTAGTTCATGTCAAGCAATTTGTAGTTCATAATGATCAAAAATTCAGTTCATGTTTATGTGCAAGTCTGGGGTGGATCGTAGGTCAGGGGTTGACGAAAGTCCAGGTGTTATAACGACACTAATCCTCGAGAGCAATTCCATGGAGGCATGGCGTGATTGCATCCAAGGTGTGGGTCAAGTTTTTTCGAGTACCGAAGAGTGCTACTGTCAGAAATTATGTCATCGCTATGCGAAGGAACTTCAAGTCTGTGAAAAACAATACAGAGAAGATTACTGTTACTTGCATTGATGCGAATTGCAATTGACGTGTTCATGCGTCCAAATCGAAGCGAGATGAGGAGTTTGTTAGCATGAGATGTAATCTCAATCACAATTGTGAGATTGCCTTACAAAGCCGAGGGCATCCCCAAGGTAAGGCTGTTTGGGTGTTGAATCTTGTAAAGAGGAAGTTACGTCATACACTAAGTATATGTCCATGTACTATTATAAATCAAGTCCAAGAAATATATGGTGTTGAGCTGAAATATCACCTTGCGTGGCGACGCAAGGAACATGCTTTGGAGAAGATTCATGGAAGGGTTATATACTCTTTTGAGCATTTACGTACGTATTGTACAAATCTGAAGATAACAAATCCTGGAAGTTTTGTGGAATATAAGGTCCATGCTGAGACAAAGCAATTTATTCATCTATTTGTGGCCTATCATGCGTCTTTGTTTGGCTTTGTTAGAGGCTGTCGACCTGATGTATTCGTGGACAGGACATTCATTAAGCACAAATACCATGGTTGTCTTTTGAGTGCAAATGGCTTAGATGCTGACAATGGTATGTTACCTATTGCATTTGCTATTGTTGGGGCGAAAATAATTAGAATTGGCATGGTTTTACGATCAATTTGGAAAAGCTTTGATGTCGCTCAACGGGGAAGTGTGGCAAAGTGATAGAAATGTGCAATCCCTCCATTTGTCTAGAAATTGATGAACAAAACTTAGAGGTTTTAACCATGATATAGTTAGTGTGCTTAGGTTGGAAATCAGGTTAGTAATCTGCAGTCTAGGTTTGATGCAGAAGAGCAGACGGCCATGGATGGAGAGCATTATGGGCTAACAGATGCAGACTAATATAGGGAGATTTCAGCAAGGTAGCTAAGACATACATAGACAGCAAAATACCTGCAAATGTTTCAGGATCTAGGATCAATCTTGTTGATAAGGACCAACATAGCAATGCAGAAAAGGGTTATAGCAGTACTGAGTGCAGACGAGGTTGCAACAATGATTGGGTGCAGATGAGGTCTCAACGGTATCGAGTGCAGATTAATTTGTAGCAGACTGAGTGAACTAGAGATGGTTGCTAAGGTTGGACAAGGATCAAAGGATTGGTCAAATCAAAGATTTGAGGTATGGAGAAGCTGTACGAGGATTAGAATAAAGCTGATCTGTCAACATCAGTGAAGGGGTCACATGTGTTGGTAACAGATAGGGTGTCAACATCTGATCAAGTACAATCACAGGTTTATTCCCTCAACCTATAAAAGGGGATCAAAGGAGCTCAGAGAACAGTGATGAAAAACGATTGAATGCATAAGAGCATACAAAAATCTGAATTCATTGCGAAAGTTATTCAAGTGAGCTGAATTGAAGAAATAGGAAAAAGAGAGTTAACTAGTCTGCACTGAAGAACAAAGCTGCAGCAGAGTCCTGGGAAGGATTTGTGCAAGGGTCTAGGTTCTTTGCCTTTGACAAGTTGTAAACATATAAAGGGGTTATCTTGTAAGCCAAAAACAAGAAGATAGTGAACTCAACTCTTGGATTGACTACGCTGGTCACCAAGGGAAGATTGGACTAAGCTCTCGTTTATCAGTTGATACCGAGTGTCTAAACCAGTATAAAATCCTGTGTTCTTGTCTTGCACTACTTTATTTTGTATATCAGAACTATTAGAAATTAATTAAACAGCACAAACAGACAAGCTTTCAAAGCACACGTCTCTGTTGCAGACACCTCCTACAGTCTGCAAGGATAGTGAGTGTATTCTAATTGAACACCTTGCTGCATCATATTGAAAAATTTTAAAACAACCTATTCACCCCCCTCCCCAGGTTGGATCTGTAGGACTAACACAAAGATATGTATTCTTTTTTAACTGTCATAGCGGGCCTTTGAATGCCATTCCTCGATATTTTCCTGGTACCTATCACTCGTATTGCTTAAGACATCTTGTGGAAAATTTCCAAAAGTAGGTAAATAACTTTCGTTTTCATCATAGTTATATCGATATAGATCACAATTCATAATGGGTTACATTACTGTTCATTCATTTACACATAACAGTTCACATTGATTTTAATCTCATTCTTTGTGTTAATTTTTAACACAGTTCATGTTGGCCATCATTGCAATTTATATGCTTTACATAACAGTTGATGCAGTTTTACATAGTAGTATGCTGCACACTTCATATTGATTCTTTTATAGTTCATAGTAATGTACATTACGGTTCATATTGGTTCAAATACAGTTCGTCATTGGTGTGATTATAGTTCATATTTGTTTGATTGCAGTGCGTTTTGTTTACATGCAGGTCCTTACCAAATTCCCTTTTGTGAACAAGAAACATTATTTATCTGTCTTCAAAGCCATGGCATATGGAATGACAATTGATGTATTCCACACTAACATCAATAAGATTATTGGAGTTATGGAACTTTCAAGGAGCTTACTTGTCGAGTCATATCCAGAGTGCTGGACCAACTCTTTTTTTCCTGACAAACGAAGGGGTAACCTGACGAACAACATAGCAAAGAGCTTTAACAATTGGATTTGAGATGCATGTCACCTCCCGATCACTGCAATGGTTAATTATATATGGATCGAAATAATGTGACTTATGTATGAAAGACGCGAGTCTCAACTGGAGGGTTCTCATGTGCTGTGTCCTGGACCACACAAGAAAACTGATGACTACCTCTGAGGCAAGTCATTCACTCAGGCTCCATCTTGCAAGCGACATCAAATTCAAAGTGATGTTAGAAATCAGAGCACCTGATGTTACTGCTCAGCCCGGACGACGAAGAACATGAGAATTCCTTCGTAGGTTAACACGCGACAAGTGGGATGTAATAAGTGCAAGCGACCTGGACACAATCGACTAACGTGTCAAAATCCTATCAGAGGAGAGTAGTTTGTAAGAGTTTATGGTTTGTAAGACTATTAATGATTTATAAGAATATTTATGGTAAATCAGGACTATTGTGACTTGTGATAATATTTGTGGTCTGTAAGACTATGATTTGTAAGACTATTGGAATTTCATTCCAATTCATATTGTATTGTTGCAGTTCATGATAACGATAACCGTAGTTCATATGACATGTTTCTCAGAGTATATGAAAGTTCATATTGCAAATTTCCTTGAAAATTCATATCAATTCATATTGTATTATATTGCAGTTCATGATAACGATAACCGCAGTTCATATGACATGTTTCTCAGTGCATATGAAAGTTCATATTACAAATTTCCTTGGAAATTCATGTCACTTCATGTTGTATTACGCTGCAGTTCATATGACATGTTTCTCAGAGTATATGAAAGTTCATATTGCAAATTCCCTTGGAAATTCATGTTAGTTCATATTGTATTACGCTGCAGTTCATGATAACGACAACCGCAGTTCATATGACATGTTTCTCAGTGAATATGAAAGTTCATATTGCAAATTTCCTTGGAAATTCATGTCAGTTCTTATTGTATTACGCTGCAGTTCATGATAACGATAACCGCAGTTCATATGACATGTTTCTCAGTGAATATGAAAGTTCATATTGCAAATTTCCTTGGAAATTCATGTCAGT
>JAOVYX010021010.1:0-16287 GCA_035668315.1 Drosera spatulata | reverse complement strand
CGCATCATTACAAGGGAGGCATTATCAACTTTGAAACTCACATAGCTCTTTTATGTAGGTTCTTATTTCATCTGAAGTAGAAGATTGGGAATAAAGCTCATGTTGAGGGTTCTATATGCGAATCTTATATTTTGGAGGAAGCAAGCAATTTTGCAAAATTCTATTTTTCAGAGAGCGTGGATTCTAAGGCTAATGATCTTCCTCGTTGTGCTAGAAGAGATGGTGATAATGAGGATATTCCTGACCTTCCCGATGTCTTTCGAAGAAACGGAGGATATGCTCCGAGTGAGAAAAAGAAGAAGAAAAATAAAAGGTCAAATAAGAAGCTCGTACTTGAGGAGCGAGATGTGGAGGCAGCTCATAGATACATCCTGAATAATTGTGAACTTGTTACACCGTTTGAGAGGTATCGTTTAAGATGATTCACTTAAAATGATAATAATATATTGCTTGTCTAAGTAAAATTTTGTGAATGAAATAGTCCGGATTTTATAGGATATTCCAGGAAGACATGGTGAGAAGAGGTTGTGTTAGTACTACCGAGGCAGCTTGGACAGAAGGTCGTAGTATATGGCCGATTTGGTTGAAAAATCATGTGAGTCCAAAAATATTAGTATTCATAAATCTTGGACTTTACAAATATCATAATGTGCCTGTTTGATCCATTCACAGGCGGCGTGGCTACAAGGTAATGAGATCGTAAAGGCAATTGCTATCAGCCCAGCGATTTATATTAAGAAGTTCAAACAATATGTTGTGAATGGCTTCCTCTTTGACACATATGATCATGGTAAGGGAAAGACGACGGCTAATTGGGGAGTGTGCATTAATGGGGAAGGTGATGTAGACTATTACGGCATCTTCCTTGACATTATGGAACTCCAATATATCGCGCCAGAATTTAGGAGTTTGGAGACCGTTCTTTTCAAGTGTGAATGGTTTGATTCTGTCTCGGGGTTAAGTACGCATCCTAGATATAGAGGTCTCTATGATCCTTTTGTACTCGCGGCTCAAGCAATTCAGGTGTACTACGCTCCGTATCCGGGATGCATGCCGCAACGAAAAAAATGGTGGGCTATGTTCAAAACGAAATCATGGTCAACAATTGATGCTCCTGAAGAAGCGGAACAAGCTTTTCAAGAAGAGTTGAATGTTAGTCCACCCATTCTTGAACCATTATAGGAGATAGAATATGATAATGATCATGATCATGATGGAGATGATGAGATGGATAAAGCTGACGAAGAAGAAGAAGATGTTGAAGAGAGGGAGGAGGAAGAAGAGGACGAAGAAACAGAAAGAGAAGAAGAAGAAGAGGGAGGAGGAAGATGGGGAGGAAGAGGAGGATGACGAGGAAGAATAATAAAGGTTGTTGTAATAACTAAAATTGGATTTAGCAATTAATAAGCTCATGAATTCATTTTAATATAAATACAATGATTAGACCAATAATGAACGAATTAATGCTTGAGTCTGACTTTAACAAGCGCTAAGTATAATTTCCTTTCGTAGATATCTTCTAGCGCATCTAGAGGTAGACGTAGAGGCAGACGTCCAGGCTCCCAAGGAGGGAGGAGTAGTGGTCGAGGTACTGGTCCTAGTGCCGATCGCTCAGTTGATAGGAGCATATAGATCACTTCTCGGTCCATACACGTAAAGACACACCAGTTTGATATCATGGCTAGTTTACACGACCATGAACAGCCAGCGGCCCCAACCCCACACATTTCTATGTCTGTACAGCCCTCTCCCCGACCTTCTCGTGGATCTCCCGGATCTCGTATTTCACGTGCATCTACATCAGCAGATCCTGATTCTAACGGTCCTCTATATCCAGATACACATTGGTATAGTTTTCATTTAAATTCAAATTTCACGTATACCAAATGCATATCATAGTATTTTTATATTTTTCCTGAACGTCATCCATGTGTTATTCTATATTTATAGGTTTTATCACTGGGATATGGCCCATGGGACTGCGTCATCCTTCCAGACGTTCTACAAGGAGCCGTGGATGAACTTCGATGAGGTCCCCCTTGCTGTACGAGATCGGATGTTTGGATATTTCTCGGTATGTATGTTGTATTTATATTTTGTATGCTTCTATTTTCATTTAAATTAATTTATCCACCCATAGTAATTCATTTTTCAAATTTGCAGACATTGTTTACTTGAGATTCTTCCTTTGATGCCCAAGTACGTGCAACTTGGGAGGTGAAGTTGCACGACCGCATGCGAGATGACGTCTTCAAGCTAAGGATCAAGATTATGCAGTAGGAACATGATTGGTACGAGGTCGTGCCATGAATCAGCGAGGATGTCGGCTATCTGTTGATTGAGAGGTTTATGTCTGACCCGAAGATTCAGAAAAGATCCCGTATCAATGCTACGAATAGAAATAAAGGAAAGACGAAGTACGCGCAGGGCAGTGCCGCCTCCATCGTTGTTGTGAAGAGGATGGTAAAAATTTAAACTTTATTAACTCAATCTGACCTCAATTATATTTGTGTAATATACATTAATTTCAAATTTTAATTAATCTTAATATTAATCTATTCAGGAGACTACTTTAAAAAGGAAAGCCACGTAGTTTGAGGTTTTTGTGGAGACCCATAGGAAGCCGGGTACTCCTAGCATCGTGGACACCATATTGGGTGGGAAGTCACTAGTCGATATTCCCATGGTTGACGAGACGGCTATACAGTTTCGGGTATATTGTTTTTTCAAATTTTATTATTCTAAAATCGTCAAATATTTTTCATTATAAATGATTCCATTCATAATTACATGATCATTTTATGAGCGACTTAGCCAAATCCCCGAGTCGCTCTTTGATAAGTCAATAGATCCTGATGCTTCGCAGCAGCAGCTGGTAGTTGCTACGTCCCAGGCCTATATCAACATTGCTGGCACGTCGAAGGGGAGGGTATATGGAATTGGCTCAGCTACGAGCCAGTTCCATCCGAAGAGTCAGCCCTCTGCCATCTCTCGGACGCAGTCACAGGGTGCACGTGGATCCAGAGTTTCGTTGGAGGAGCATCAGAGCCTACAGCAAGAGGTCGTCACTCAGAGGCAACAGATGCAGAGGATGGAGGCACATATTGCTTTTCTGATTAGGAAGATAGGCCACGATCCGGCTTTCACATGTCAGGCCGAGGCTGTGACCAATCAACTACGATTTCCACCAGGTCCGGACGATGATTCATGCCCTCCAGAGTAACGTCATCCTAATCTAGCGGGTCATTGACCGGTTATATTTCGATTCATGTATTTCTGTTTGTATTCATAGGACGATTTTTATTTGAAACGCTATAATTTAAATGATGCAATAAACAATTATATGTTATCGGCAGGTTTTTATTAATTTTGAATTTTTTTTTTTACAAAATTGAAAACCTGCGACAAAATTTCGTCGCAAAGTTCCTTTTTTTTTTAAATTTAAAAAAAAAATCTACGACGGAATTCTCTCGCAGCATTACTTTTATTTTTTCAAAATAAATACTTTCTGCATTCGATCCGTCGCAAAGTGTATAATACTTTTCGACGGAATTCCGTCAAAGAATTACTTTTTTTAAAAAAAAAAATACTCTCTGCGGCGGATCCGTCGCCAAATTACTTTTATTTTTTTCAAATCTTTGCGACGGATCCGTCGTAAAATATGATATACTTTGCGACGGAATTTCGTCACAGAATTACTTTTATTTTTTTTAGAAAAAAATACTCTCTTAGACGGATCCGTCGCACCATGTTTTTAAAGAAAAAATTAAAAGTAACATCATTACGATGGAATTCCGTCGTAAATTTAGATAAATTAATTATTTAGGAAAATTTTTCATTAGCTACGGAGATAATCAATCCGTCGCAATCCGTCACAAAATGTCGCTACGACGGAAAATATTCATTTTGCTACGGATTATTTCCATCGTAATTATGTATAGTTTTTTGTAGTGTCTGCTAGATCAGATAGTTTGACCTTTTTTTTACTAAACCCACTACATAAACAAATTGTGCAAAAACACACAGCATGAAATGAAGAACAATCAATTGATACAGCAATTCTGATACCCAATACACTAGGGTCCAGGACAATCCACCACATTCACATTCTGAAAAAACACATCTTACGACAAGTGATAAAACCCCAAAATCCAAACCCCGATCAGTTTATCAAACGGGACAAGTGACTTATGACAAAGATAATCACAATAATGTAAAACATTGCACATTGAGAATACAAAACAATGTATAGTAGAGTTCAATCAAAAGATGGTTTACAACAGGTAAAACGAAAACCACCGCACAAAAAACACAAACCAGCAGATCCAGAAGTCAGAAACTACGACTCCAAAACATTCATTAATCAAATTGCCAAATCAGTATCTAGTACTATATCATGAAAATGAGGACTGAGAGACAATTTCGAGTTTTAACCCTTTTTTCTAAGTAAAATACCCAAAATTGTCAAGAAATGCCACTCAAATGGAACCAACTCGAGTGACATCAAACAACCATCGATTGCACATTTCAAAGGAACAAACATGAAAATCGAAATCGCAATCGAACATTGCGTAAGATCGAATCGAGACTAGGAGTGGAAATGAGAGAGATTGACGGGTGAAGATACTCACATTGCAGATCGCGGGAGAGAGAGAGAGAGAGAGAGAGAGAGAGAGAGAGAGAGAGAGAGAGAGAGATGAGTTGCATGCTTTTAGTAGGAGGTGGTGTAGGATGAGGCCGCCGGCGATGTCGGTACCAATGGATGATTCTGTACTTAGGGTTTTTCACGCTAGAAAAGGAGTGGAGATGCCGGCTGCAGTAGATGATTCTGCGATTAGGGTTTTAGTTCTTTATTTACTTATTTTTTTATTTTTTTAAATAATGAGGGCAATTAAATAAATTAAAATATCATTTATAACTCGACATTCGAAGTTTTATTAAAACAGATAATTATCCAAACCTACAGTTTTGGAAATTAATTCCAAAAATAACCACACGGAATCTTATTCCTCAAAAATACAATTTCTAAAATTTTCCAAATACTGATTCAAACTGCCTCATGCCCTTTTCTGTTTTCCATTTTCGATTGCAAATTCTTTTCCATGAATTGTAATTTTTTATCCTACAATTCAATATTATGTTTTTATGTTTTCGTTAGGGGCGCTGCCTACATAAAACAAAGCATAGTGTATTTTCATGTTTGTGTCAAACTTTTAACAAAGCAGAGCGCCTATTGCAAATGTGACAGAGCAACAAAGCGACAGTACGCAATACAGAGCGCTTGTTGAAACTGACGGCCATAGGGCGACAGTTCAAAACACAGAGCGCCTTTTATTTTTGATACAGTTAAATATTGTGTTTTTGTGTTTTCGTTAGGGGCGCTGTGTATTTAAAACATAGCATTGTGTATTTTCATGTTTGTGTCATACTTTTAACAAAACAGAGCGCCTATTGTAAATGTGAGAGCGACAGCACAAAATACAGAGCGCTTGTTGAAACTGACGGTCACAGAGCGACAGTTCAAAACACAAAGCGCCTTCTATTTTTGATACAGTTAAATATTGTGTTTTTATGTTTTTGTTAGGGGCGCTATGTATTTAAAACATAACGTTGTGTATTTTCATGTTTGTGTCATACTTTTAACAAAAGAGAGCGCCTATTGTAAATGTGAGAGCAACATCCCAAAATACAGAGCGCTTGTTGAAACTAACGGTCACAGAACGACAGTTCAAAACACACAGCGCCTTCTATTTTTGATACAGTTTAATATTGTGTTTTTATGTTTTTGTTAAGGACGTTGTGTATTTAAAACATAGCGTTGTGTATTTTCATGTTTGTGTCAAACTTTTAACAAAACAAAGCGCCTACTGTAAATTTGACCGAGCGATAGTACATCCAAACAGAGCGCCTTCTGTTTTTTATACAGAGCTCCTTCGAAGGATATAAACATTGTAAAAGAAAACAGAAAATTCATCATATATGGACAATCAATCTCATGTGTTTCATTGAATTGAGAAATATACAAATCAAATCATTCGTAAAAAATCAAGGAGCACAATAAGATGCAAAACCCGTCACATTGTTTTCAACTGATATCCCTCTATCAACGTAGATAACATCTTTGCTCTAAACATCCGAATTTCTTCAAGTGTTGTGGACTTTGGTATTTCTTCCCCGTTTGCCCTCAATTCAATCCAATGGCAGACGTGGACATCGCAATCCAGGTTTTGCTGTAAAGGCACATTTTTGTTGATAATCACTTTAGGGTTCTAATTTACTTGAGTTTCGGCTTCCATCGATTGTAGGAAACTGTGCACATAATCCACCTACATCTCGTTGAAATTATTGTTAACATTTTTATTTTTTTAAAAATAAAATTTAAAAAAATAGAACGACGTATCTGTTCTTACCATTATTTGAGCATCTCTCGCATACGATGCTTTTATTGTTTTCAAATTATGGCGAATCAAACTATTATTCTCACTGTCGAACGGTAACAGAGGTCCAATGGAAAGTCGTTGAACCCTTTGGTGATCCTCAAGTTGAGTTCATCGCGAACAGGTTCCAACGTTGTGTTCTTTGTTCAATCATCTTGTCCTTTATCCATTTTGCGGCTGCCAGTTTATTTTGTTGTGTAACAAAACACTGCATTAAATAAAATAGACAAACTGAGTTATGTCATACTGAAGTAGAAATGTAATCTAATATACATAACATTAAATAGCTTACCCAATAGTCTGGACTGTAGACCGCAATTTGTTCTTTGCATTTTTCTTTTTGTAACATCAATGTCACATAAGCGTTGATCGTACTATTTGATAATGGTCCGTCTTTTGCAATATGATTGACGTCGTCATAATCAACATACGCATCACCCCTGATCCTGTCATTTGTTATACAATGATGTCACTGAAATGATAATTGCTTAGTTGGTTTAATATCTATTTTATATCTTTAACAAAAATAAAAAATATAACAGGCGCTCTGTTTTGTTCAAAGAGACACTTTGTTATGTTGTAATACTGGCGCTCTGTTTTGTTTATAACAGGCGCTCTGTTTTAAAAAATATTTGATTAGGGAAATAAATGAAATTCACAGCAATATTATCATTAATACAAACGCTAACGTAGACTGGAGGGTTGATCCTTCATCATTGCCCATTTGGTCCTTACTTCGTCCGTCAGGTAGCTCTCAACATCCCCTGCAGTCTTGCTCCGCTTCGACTCATCATATTCGAGGTTGCTCATCCTTTTCTTTGATCTCGGACCCTTGTCTTTGATGCCTTTGATCATCGACGTTGGTGTACATCCAGATTTTTTCTTTTTGTTCTCTTCCTCTGCTTGGGCTTGTTGTTCAGATTAATTTTTTAACAGTTGATCATCATCAATGATTTGATAATGATCCAGCTGTTCTTGTTCTTTTGTTTTGGATTTTCTCTGCATGCTCTCCAACAAATGCTTGTATTCTGCTATAATATTCCTTTCCTTTTGAAGTTCTTCCAACAGCTTTGTTTTTTCATGCTCTTTTACAAAGATGATTGCATTTAACCTCTCCTGTTCCGCTGTGGCTTTCATTATCAATTCTCCAAATTTTCTTAGTTCGTCCCGCAGCAGTTGCCTCACTTCGACTTATTTCAACATCAACAACTTCAAGTTTTCATTCCCTTGAACCAGTTCTTTTGATTTTCTTTTCCAGTTGAAAAATACCTTTTGCTGCACTGTTAACAGGTTCGTCTCTTGGCACCCCTACTTGACTCATCTTTGTAAGTTGTAATGTTTCAAGTTCAGATCTTGTTGAGGTTAAATCACCCTCCAAGGTATTGACCTAATGGAATCAAAAAACCCTTTTTAAGAATCTTTGAATGAACCACAGAAATCATTATAATAATACAGAGCGTCTATTAAAAAACACAGAGCGCCTTAAGAAATATTATGATCAGAGCGCCAATTAAAAAAAAAAAAAAAAAGCATCTTAAGAATTAGTATGAACAAAGCGTCAATTAAAAAACACAGAACGTCTTCAGAAATAGTGTGTTCGTTTTACCTTTTCCAATGCCTTTGACAATTCAAATTCTGTTTTCTTAATGTTTGCCTCCAATGCTTTGATCTGAGATTTAAAAAATTTATTAGTACTTTAATTCTGAATTCAAGAGACATTCATTAAGAAACAAAGCGACAGGACAGTTTTCCATTTCCTTTTTTTAACTAAATTACCTTTTCTTCAGCCCCTTCAAGTTCATGACATTTCTCCTCACATTTTTCTTCCAGAAGTATAACCTGAATAAAAAAAGACCTGTTATTTTTTGGAATGATCATACTCTTTTTCTTGATAGAACCCAGAGCGCCTGAACCCAAAAATCCAAAGCGCCTATTAATAGAATCCAAAAATTCATACCTTTGCTCCTTCCAAAGTCATCGCATCATCTGCATCCTTCCGTTGCTCTATCTCCAATTCAAAATTTTTGCTTCTTTCCTCAAGCTTTTTTACAAATTTAAATAATAAATACTTTAGAAACAGACTCTTAAAACTTTTCCAAACAAACAATAACTTCAGCATGAATTTAGTTGTTACTATTTCTCTCAACAAGGAAAGTTCTTTCTTTTCCTCCTCCCATCTCTCAGTCAGAGCGAGGTTTTGTGCTTTTACCTTGGCCAGTTCTTTGTGCAGCCGTTTCATTTTTCCTGGCTTGATGTGTTTTATCAACACATCATCAGATGTAGCTTCTTCATCTTTTTCTTGTATTTCGTTATCGCTCTCCGTTACCTCAGTACAATTGGAATGACAGCTCCTTGCCCTGAACTCAAAATCAGCCACACTTGGGCCTTGAGTTGGTGTTCCATTGAGGGAATCATCGTCATCTGCTTCATCGTCTTCTGGTGACATGCCTTACAAAGTCTTTTCCACTTCGGTTGGACGTAATCGGTCAAAAATTATATCAAATAATTTAAGACCATATTATTATTTAATTGTATTGTTTCAGACATTTAAGATAAATTCTGAATATTTTATTTACCTTCTTCACATTGAATTTTTTTAAGGAGGCATCTATGTCTTTCGGCATATCCTTGGGACTCCACCTTCCACATCTTAGAATGCTGCAATCTTCATAAACATGTGATGTTGGTTGTATGACTTCGGTCCTTTCTAGAAACCAGTACTGAAAATTAAAAGAAAGAATTAACAACTATTATTTAATTTATTATATGTCAATCTGCAAAACAGAGCACCTGTTTATTAAATAAAGAGCGTCATTTGGGTGGGACAGAGCGCCAGTTATATGGAACAGAGCGCCAGTTATGTGGGATAGAGCACCACTTATTGGAAACAGAGTGCCTATTGGAAACACAAAGTGCTAGAAAGAATGACTGCAAAAAATCAGTTTGTATCGTCTGAAATACTTACAGGGATTAGCATTACACATCCTGTCACTTTTTTCGGAATGGAGCAGTTAACGTCCAATAATCCAATCAATTTTTGGAAAAAGTGGGACGTCCACCTGTAATCACGCATTTTTTCAATGTCGGCCACGAAATTACAGTTGCTCCAATTCAACGAAGGCTTGGACGTGCTCACAAACAGTGTACTCAACATATAGAGCACCAGCAGCCGTGTTGTGTCCTCGTAATCAGACACTTCTATTTTTTGTGAAACTTCAATCAAAGTCTCTTTGATTTTCCTTGTTGTCAATTCCCTTTGTGGTCTGCTAACCGTTTTTCGAACCTTCAAACGTCTGTCTAGGAATTCAGACTCATTTATTGTCTCCAACATCCTACCCTGACCCATGTCAATATTGCTATCAACTATTCCAAAAATTAGTTTCATGTCCATTTCGTTGATCGTGCATATATGGTTGCCTAAGATGAAGGATCTTTCAATTCTGTTGTAACCTGTCATAATTTGTTGTAACCTGTCACAATCTTTCAATTCTGTTGTAACCTATCACAATCCTCGAATTCCCAATCGTCACCCTTCTTTCAAGAATCGCCTCTATAAGATTCCAAAAGGGGGTCTTTATGAAATACAATCTGTGTTGATCCGTAACTGTCATTTCCTCTTTTGGACATGTGAGAATTTTCACAAAATCTCCTAAATTACTTCTGTATTGTACCTATTGCACATTTGATAATAATGTCAAGTTCATAAACACCGCGCCTGTTTAATTCAGAGCGCCATTTGAAATTTTCGGCAGCCCCTGTTTAAAATTATACAAGCGCTCTGTTCAATTTTAAACATGCGTTCTGTTTAAAAAATACACCGAGTGTCTGTTCATTTCCAAACAAAGCGTCTGTTCATTTTCAAACAGAGTGCATGTTTAATTTCAAATAGAGCGCCTGTTCATTTCCAAATAGAGCGCCGGTTTAAGTTCAAATAGAGCGTCGGTCAATTGTCTAACGGTGTGAATTTATGTTTCAAACCTTAACAAATAGTAAAATATCACACCCACATAAGATTTTCAGAGCGTCTGTTCAATTTAGAGCGCCATTTGAAATTTTCGAGAGTCCTTTTTTAAAATTATACAGTCGTTCTGAGCGCCTGTTCATTTCCAAACAGAGCGCCTGTTGATTTTCAAACAGAACACATGTTTAATTTCATACAAAGCGCCTGTTCATTTTCAAACAGGACGCCAGTTTAATTTCAAACAGAGCGTCGATTAACTGTCTAATAGTGTGAATTTATGTTTCAAACCCTAACAAATAGTAAAATATCACACCCACACAAGGTTTTCAGAGCACCTGTTTAATTCAGAGCGCCATTTGAAATTTTTCAGAGCCCCTGTTTAAAATTATACAGTCATTCTGTTTATTTTTAAACAAGCGCTCTGTTTAATTTTAAACAGATGCTCTGTTAAAAAGTACACAGAGCGCCTGTTCATTTTCAAACAGAGCGCACGTTTAATTTCATAGAGCGCATGTTCATTTCCAAACAGAGCGCCTGTTTAATTTCAAAGGGAGCGCCGGTTAATTGTTTTAACGGTGTGAATTTATATTTCAAACCCTAACAAATAGTAATATATCAAATCACATAAGATTTGACATTCTGTACATGTTTTTAGGGTTTGCAAGTTTATTGTTATTTATAATCAAACTTTTTTGAATCAAAAAAAAACTTTGATTTATTGAATGCATTGCATGCACTACAAAATCTGAGAGAAAATGGTTCGAACGAAACTCCATTCAACAAATTGGTACTTAAAATGATACCATTTGAATTTGTTGTCGCTTCAAATTTGTAGAGCGCCTCACACAAAATTGAATTCCCAAAAAAACCGCAGCAAACTATTGTCGAAATTATACGGTGAAACTGGCAGGTAGAATTTGAAATTTTCAGGTAGATTCAATTCGAGAGCGTACGAAGGAGATGATGAAGCGGAATAGAGAGCGTCGTGGGTTGGCAGTTGAAAGTTGTGCGCATCGGTTTCGGGCTCCAATTGTATGTTTTTGCAATTAAGATGATAATTTTGTATTGGTTTGGTATTTTTTTTTTCTTTTTTCATCTCTTTGTAGTTTTACGTAAATTACCCTTATTGTAAAAAACTTTTAAAATGCTAAGAAATTTTTAAAAAAAATTATCTGGACATCATGTTTTATTGTTACAAACGTTTAAAATGTTAACAACGAAAAAATCAAAAAATAAAAAGTTGAGATTACGCATCATTTGCGACGGAATCCGTCGCAATATTCAATATATTGCTACGGATCCATCGCAAATACTATCCAGTTTGCTACGGATCCATCTCCATACTTTGACCGACGATACAAAATAACCCTAATTACCATAACTTCCACCTCATAACATAATCATTCCCTTTAACATCATCGACGTAGCAAGCAATTTCAAAGTTTTTCATAAAATTGTTTAGCTTTCATTTACTTTATGCATTAGAAGAAATTACTAATATATCAAATCCGATCCTAACATGAATGATAATAAGTTTGTAACGGATTTTTTTAAAAAAATTATCAGGACATCATGTTTTATTGTAAAAAACTTAAACGTCTCTGAATATACGACACGACAAAATGTTTACACCGTTTAAAAAAAATATAAAAATAAAAACTAACCTTATACATAATACATGCACAAATAAAAAAATATTAATATTTGCAAATTTTTTTATTTTGATGTAACAAACTTAAACGTATCATCGTACATGGAAAAAAATATTTACACCATAAATAAAATAATAATAAAATATTTCAAACACTGCATTTCTTGACGGATTCCTTTGCAGATATGACAACTCTGCTACGAATCCATCGCAACCACGTCCGGTTTGCTACGGAGCCGTAGCGAAACACTCTATATTTAAAAAAAAACTTTCAAATTCCCGAAATTTTAAAATTTTAAACTTGACTATTTGTTGCTTCCTAATTTTAAAATATTTGCGACGGATCCGCCACTAAAAAACCAAACGCAAATTCAAAATTTTTCTTAGTGTTGGAAACCAATGTAGTTGATACGGATCCGTAGCAAAAAGGGATAGACCATATTATTTTGTTATGGATCCGTCGCTAAAGTTGTATATTTTTGCGACGAACGTTGACTTTTTCGTTATAGAATTTTCTTTTCTTTTTTTTCTCAAAATCTTTTTTTTTGCGACGGATCCGTCGCATTTTCAAAAATTTTACGACGGATATTTTCCATCGCAAAGTTTTTCTATCGCTAAAATACAGTTTTTTTGTAGTGTGTAATATGCTTATTTCTTTTGACAGTTTGCGCATGAGAGGGTTTCTTGACTTCTGTTGCTATATTAGCAGAAGCCTTAGGCTTCAAGGACTGTTCAACAAAGGCTTTTGTTTTGTTCTTGCCCTTTGCAGTTGAGGAAATTTTTCTTCTGCACAGTCTTTGCACATCCTTTGTCCCTTTGATGCTTGACTCATGTAAGTGAACCTCTTCGCTGAGTCAACTCTTGTATCCAAGCCCAGACCTATCCCATAGATATTGTCCTGTGATCAGTGTTTTTTGCAGATCGAGAGACTTACTATTCCATGCATCCACTTGGGCTTGGAGCTCAGTATTTTTCTTGGTGAGTGTGTCCACCATCTCGCTGAGAAGTTTTAACTTCTCCTCTAATTCATTGAGTTTGTTGTCTGTCACAATTAACTGACTTTCTAGGTCGTTAATTTCTTGATAGGCAAGATTGTAATTCTCTTTGAGATTTACAATCAACTCAATGTTTTCTTTATTCTCTCTTGAGAGAGCAATAAAACTTTTTGAGGTCTCTTGAAGTGCTTCTTTTAGTTGCTCAGGTAAGGCATCAGATTCAGAGAGGTCAAATGCCTTCTTGCTATCATCAGACTTGGCCACGAGGCACAGTTGAGCATTGAAGATTGTTTCTTCATCATCTGAATCTGTGTCACTCCAAGTATTTGCAGCATAGGCTCTTGCCTTCTCCTTTTTATTGAAAGTTCCTTTTGGATCCTTCTTCTTCTTGTGTGCAGACGACTTCTGTGGCAGTCATTTGCACTGTGCAGCAAAGTGCACTGGGTTTGTCACAGTTATAACAGACATCCCTGTCTGCTTTTTTTGTTTTATTGGCACTTAGTTTCTTCAGATTTTTCTTCTTGAAGAGCTTTTTGTATTTTCTTCCCATGAGTGCGAGCTCTTCAGTCATGTTTTCATCGCTTGCAAACAAGGTGCTGCAACTCTCCCGTCTGCCATGGATTTCTGGATCCTCTCCTAAGCTTTGAATGCCAGTGTCTTCTTTTTGCCTTCATCAATATGCCTCTTCTGCTCCACCTCCAGACTGTAGGTGTGCAATACGCTATAGAGTTGTGCCAATGATATCTTGGCAAGGTCTCTAGACTCTCTGATAGCGATTGTCTTGGTCCCCCAGGCCTCTCCGAGAGATCTCATAAACTTAAGGTTCACCTCCTTGTTATTGAAGGTTTTCCCTAAATTTTTGAGATTGTTGATGAGAACATTGAATCTTTGATAAAAGCTTGTAAGATTCTCATCAATTCTCATTGAGACCTAGTCATACTGTTGCATGAGGACGTCCTTCTTATTTTCTAGGGTTTGGCTTGTGTCCTCATTCGTCAGCAGTAGAGCCTCTCATGCCTCCTTTACTGTGGTGATGTGTATAACAATTTCAAACATATCATCATCAAGAGCCTTTTTAGATCTGATATTTGGCTCTACTATCCACTAGTACTAGATCTCAGTCGTCTCTTGTCCATAGAGACTTAGGCTTGTCAACTTCTTTGGTGGAATCCATTGGATCTGGCATTTTTGGAACATGAGGCCCATCTGTGATGATGCCATACATCCTTTCATCAATTGAGTGCAGATGAATCAGCATTTTGAGTTTCCAATGGTTGAACTTGTCAAAGGAGAAGGAAGGTGGCTCTCCACTGTTTGGACACTTAGGAAGCTTAGAAGGAGCCATGGTTGAATCTTCACAATAATAAACTGTTAGTAACTTCTTTGCAGACTAATAAAAGAAATGTGATCTTTTCTTTTCAATACCTGTTAAGTCTGGAAAGATAGGCTCTGGTACCAATTGAAAGTCCTAGAAATAACCTAGGGTGGGGAATAGGTTATCTCAAAAAAAAATTATCAGGCAGCACAACAAAGCTATTGGCTAAACTGTACTACCTGAGTCTGCTGGAGTTAGCGAAAGTTCTATAGTTGAGACTTTAGCTTTGGAAAGCTTGTCTCTTTCGACCTTTTGAGATCTAGCTAATAGTTTAGAAATGAAGATCAGTGCAGAAATATAAATGTCACAAAATTATACTGGTTCAGACACCTCTTACCAACAAGTAACAGGAGCTTAGTTCAGCCTTTCCTTGGTGACCAGTGTAGCCAAGCCAAGAGAAGGTTCACTATCTTCTTGCTTGTGGCTTACAAGAAAACCCCTTTACAATAAAACTCTTCTTGCTAAAGGATAAAGAACCTAGGTCTTGCAGTGCTCTGTTGCAGTTGTTGTCCTTCACTTGCAGACTAGTGAACCTTCTTCAAAAATCCTGAATCTTCAATTCAGATCGTGCAAAGCGAGTCTCCAAGGCTTTTCTTTCTTTGAAAGCTCTCAAATGATGTTCAAAGTTTTCTCAGACTCGTCAACCTTTTGTCTTGTGTACTGTGTCTTTCCTTTTATAGGCTCAGGAAACCAGAACCCGTGACTATACGATCTGATAGTGACTTCTTTGCCCTCTACTGCAGTAGACTAACCTGGCTTCACCTTTTTGATACTGTACATATCATTATTGCCTCAACTTCTCGTTTTTTACCCCTTCCTTGTTCCTTTTCATTCTAGCACAACTTATACTGCACCCAGACTCATGCATCAGGTCTACTGTACACCTCTGCTGTAGTCTCTGTTGCAGCCTCTGCTGTACCCTCGGCCGCTTGAGCTCTGCAGCACAATCTTCACATCCAACCTTTCTGCAACTTCACTTGCACCAAGTACTGCAGGCAGTCTGCAGCAACTTAGCTCCCACTCAACAACTTCTAGTCCTCATCTTCTTAGACTGTTAGTGTAACCTCGTCTGCACCCAGCACTGTACTCAGTCTTCTGCAACTCATCTTGCATACTTGCACTGCGATATGGCTCACTTCACTTTACTGCTGGAACTGGCCTTGAACGATGGAATGGTCCTAGATCATGACAACTCTGAGACACTTTTACTGCCGTATGCATTTGATCTTTGGCATGTAATTTTGTAGCCCCCTGTAGTCTGCATAGCCCTCGTCTGCATGCCTCTACTGCACGACCTCTGGCCCTAGTCTGCAACTGCCTAGCTAACTATTACAGCCTAAGCTTCTATTACATTTCTTCTTAAGTTTTGTTCATCAATTTTTATACAAATTGAGGGATTGCACATTTCTATAATTGTGTTTGCTAAACTTGTAGCTAAAATTATAAAATTACGAGATCAGTTTTTGGATATTCCAATTGAATTCATCCGTCTTGATAATGCTGAGGAATTCACCTTAAACTCTTTTGATGGCTACTGTATGTGTAACGCAACGAGTTTTCCGATCTTTTTCTAGAAAACCCACGTAGTATTACTGCCGCTAGGGTCCTACAATCCCTAGCCAGGCAATTCAACTCAACCGAGTTTAGAATAAATACTAAATAAAATTACACTTAAAGCATCATCATTCTAAGGACACAAGTTTACTTAAATATTATACAGATACGCGACGGGATCTTAAAATACTGTCTCAAACATATTTATTACAAGCATGATCATAACTTAATCAAAACCCATCTTCATTTCTTGCACCTGGAAAGAAGAAAAAATAGAGAAACAAAAGAAACGCAACGCCGTGAGCTATACGAGC
>JAOVYX010021009.1:0-16288 GCA_035668315.1 Drosera spatulata | reverse complement strand
CTCAGCATCCCAGCATCAGTATTCTCTACTGCTGGCACAATCATTGACTCGGGCACTGTCATAAGCCGCTTGCCTCCGGCAGCATACATACTCAATCCGAGTATGCAAAACAGATGAAGTACCCGAGGGCGGCTGCATACTCAATCCTCACTGTTTGTTTTGATTTAAGCGGCTATAAACAAGTGATGGTCCCCATTGTCACCCTTGTCTTCTCTGGAAATGTTAAGTTGAACCTGGGTGCTGTTGGGACACTCTACGTAATCAGTGCATCGCAAGTTTGTCTAGCATTTGCTGGAAACAGGGACACGGATATCGGAATCCTTGGAAATACTCAGCAACGGACTCTAAGCGTGCTATACGATGTTAATGGTGGAAAACTTGGTTTTCTGCCAGGAGGATGCAATTAGTTTGTTGATCTTGCTTTGTTTGATTCCTCGTTGGTTCTAGTCAAGGGCATCAAATGCGAATAGTTAACTTCCTATATGTATTTAACTGAGCGCATCTTTGCAATTTTTGCATCTAAATTTGCATGCCTCTTTGGTATGATTGGGCTTTCTGCAGATTTGACATTGAGATGCAGACATGTTTGAATAAGATGTGCTATTTTTTTCGTCTCTCTCCAATTGGTTTTTTTGTTTTGTTTTGAAACCTTTTTTGCTCTTCCAATTTCTTTTCTGAAAACTATGTCTTCTTTTATTTTCTCTTTCTAAATCTCCTATTTTCTCTAAAACTGTCAATTTTGATGTAAATGCTTGCTCCATTACTTGTGAAGAAAATCTACACATGTCTCCGAGGAAGCCATCAATTCATGAAAGCTTCAAGTAGTTGCATCTTTGGATTCTTCGATGATGAAAATCACATGATTTCATTTTGTCATGAACTTCTCAATATTTTTCAAACTATTTTCTTGTCTTCATTTGTCCTCTTTACTTCGTATTTGATTTATACTGATAGTAATGCTATTAGAAAAACCCTTTCCCTTAGCTGGTTTGTCAGCATTTCACCATGGAGACTGAAGTTTGATATAGATTACCGGGCAAAGGTTTAGAACTCCTTTTTCAAGATGCCTCATACATCCTTAATTTAATAGCTACCAAAATCCTGAGAAATATGTTGTTTTCCAATGCCTTGCTGAGTGAGGAGAAGAGCTATTGTGTTTATCTTCTTGTCGATTCTAACATAAAAATCATCTCTATAACAATAGTTTATCGCATGAATCTTTTTATGAAAACTCGTAGATTGTAACAACTGCCTAGTGTCAGATCTCTAGGAACCTTTTTTCCTGTATTTCATGTTAGGTGTAAATATGATGTGTGCATGAATTTCTACTGTTGAGGAATTTTATTGGCAGTTCTTGTTCAAAGGCTTCAACAGTCCTATCTCTTTCTCATCCTTAAATTTTGTTTGGGCCTTGCTCTATTTGCTGATAGACACTCAAAACTATGGATCACGAGAAAAAATTGATAGTACTAATTATTAGCCGAGTGAAGTGATTGCTTCTCCTTCCACGGTTAGCCCCTGACTTGAAGTAAATACGATATTGGGTTTGACTTTCGTTTTGCTTTGGTGAAGTTGTTATGGTACCGAGAAAACTGATAGTATATGGTTCTTTCATCCAAGCCACTTCTCTGATACTGTTTCTCTTGATGTACTACAGTTCATGACAACTTGGTCCTATCAAAGAAGATGATCATGAAATCTTGTCATGATACTTAGCTTTATATGAAGGAATAAATAGAGGTACCAAAAAAAAATGTTTGCCGTCGTAGATATAGCTTGATGAGTGGAATGCCTATCAGAAAGCCGTGGATGTATGCGCCCGTTCTGAAAGCGTTCTCGTCATTGACAGAAGTCAATGGAAAACTGACAGAGCCCATCAGGACTTCAAAGCAGCATGCCTGAGAGAGAAGCAGCATGCACCAAGCCCGCGGATTGCTGTTTCCCATTTGGAGATTGGTCAAAGCTTCCTTCACGATTACCATGCGATAAGCAGAAAGTCCAATTGATTCATGGTCCGTTTCAGTTCGCCTTTTGTTATTCATTTCTATGCTGTCCAAGCTGTGAGTCCTTCAGGTAAGATACAAAGTATAAGTCGTGGGAAAATGCTAGAGATCTATTTTCCTGCACTTGTGCAAAAGCAAAACGAAGTTTTCTGATTGGTGAGTGGTTTGTTCTTCTTGGTTTTTTCTTACCCTTGAGGGTTCCCCATTTTAGTTTGCCGTTTGTTCTGATATTGTTCTTGTTGGTTTAATTGTCTGCTCGATTGTAGCGTACATCGGAGCATCAGGTCCACTGCTTGAGTTCGTAAAATTTAGGTAAGAGAATTAATGACTCCCTATTTTGCTGGATTCCAGCTACAGGTATAGTTCCATTTACAAGGCTAACATGGTCCAAAATTTAGACTAATCCCACTACTGAAATTAAGACCATTGAAGTGCAACCTTAAAGCAACACAAAAAAATAAAAAATAAAAAGAATAATAGGAGTAGTAAAAATTTTGAGCTTTGATAGACCAAAAGAATTACGGTATGATTTTCTCTTATCTAACTGCCTGGTTAAAAAGAGAGCAACCATCTGCTTGAGCCAAAACTAGAACTCTGACGAGGAAGAAACCTTATTATTCGTCATGGCTATATCCAGCACTTTGTCCGCGGTCGTCTTTGCCTGCATCATTTATTCTGGTTGCATTATAGGCAATGCTGATGAAATAGCAACAGAAGACGTAGAAATGTTCTATGAGACTGTCACCGTTAGTTCTCTATTGCCAACGGATAGTTGCACCCGATCAGCTACATGTAATTTCTTTGTGCATTTAGTTAGTGATGTAATAATCGATTATGTAATCTGCTAAATGTAGTCTACTACATGTTTATGAGTTCCATGATCCTACTATTCTTATTCTTTTTGTTCTTGGAGCCGAGCAGATATTTTCTCATTACCTGTCTTTCCTGTTTAATGATGAGGCTTTCCAAAGTAAACTTGAACAAAAACTAGTTTGTCTTGAAGAACACTCATACTAGTGCAGATTTTAATTGTCTGATTGTTTTTGAGTATGATGAATTCTCTTTGTATATTTCTGGTTCAGATGAAGAGCAGAAGACGTCTCTGGAAATGGTACATAGATTTGGACCCTGCTCCAAAGATGATTTCGCCAAGGATAATTTTCCTAGCCACGCCGAGATCCTGGATTTAGACCAAGCTCGTGTTCACACGATCAGATCTCAATCTAGCAGTGACTTTGGAGTGAATAAAGCAACAACTATTCCAGCAAGATCTGGGCAGTTGGTTGGCTCTGGAAATTACATAGTGAACATTGGACTTGGCACTCCTGCAAAGAATCAAACCGTCGCATTTGACACAGGTATGTAAAAAGGATTCTATGTCATTCCACTGTGATACTGTTAGTGATATTGTCATGCAAGTAGCTCTATTTCGTTGTTGGAAATATCTAATTGAAGTAACTCATGTGCATCAATCGGCTCAACATTGATAAATTTCGGTGGAAGCCTTGTCCCTTGCAACTGCCTCAATGGTCTATTAGCTATCTATATGTTTCCTTTCATTAAAAAATCTAAATGACCATTTTCTTTCATGTATGCGTTCTTTGATTTGATTCGCAGGCTTATTAACAAAAAGTCCCTCAGCTAGTCCCAAATAAACGATCAACTGACAGTTTAATTGTAAAGTTCCCTTCTGAGTTACAATATTTCCTCGTTGGAGGAGAAGTATGTTTAATTCAGTATACATGGAAGATTCAGAACCAAGGTGACACTTCATTTGTTTTTGCTTTGACCAATCTCTCATGTAAGGGCTTGTTAGTGGCCTTTTTTTAATGTTTTTTATTCCCTTCGTGGGGCCCACGTTTTTTCCACCAACTTTCAGCTTGCAGAAGAAACAACAAGGGGCTTCAAGAAAGGGCGGGGAAAAATCAAACAGTTTTAGGAGAATTTAGCAGAAACGGTGAAGGAATTTAACGCGGTGAGAAAAGGAAAAAGCAGCATCCTCAATCCTCTATAAATAGGGAGCAAGGGGCAGAAAACATTTACAACACATCAAACACAAAAACAGCACCAGAAGAATTAGAAAAATATCCAGTTTGGGGTATTGAGGGGTATCCTCTACGGGTATAATTTTATACCGTTAGAGAAGAAAAATTAGTAAGTGTTATCCTGGTGATTGTAATCCCCTAGCACAGTTTAGGGACGATATTTGTAATTCCTCTTTAGTGGATATTTTCGTACCGTAACGGTCCCGTGGTTTTTACCCTTTTAATTTTTTAAGGGGTTTTCAACGTTAAAATTTTTGGTATCGACTTTATTTATTTTTGGGTTATTTATTTATCCCATTTTTATAACGCAACGAGGGAAAAATGCTGGGCAATTTCCGCTGCACCACATACCGACTTTTCCCAACAGGGCTCTCTATATTCCGTGGATTGGGCAAATGTTATCCTGCACTTCGCATGCCATGTTAAAGAACCTGCTGTATTTTTGGTTACTGTTTTTCCCTGTCCAAGACTCCAAATGAGTTTGAAAGCTTGTTTGGATTTTACAACTGATGGTAAACTTGTCAAAGTATGCTGACATTGCATGTTTGCAATTGAAACAGGTAGTGACTTGACTTGGATTCAGTGCGAACCATGCAAGACTTGCTTCAAGCAACAAAGACCAATCTTTGACCCGTCAAAGTCAAGTTCATATTCGAGGATTTCATGCCTTTCTGATGTATGCCAAAATCTTTATCCAGTCACAGGATTTGAACCATATTGTCTTGGTGATGATGCCTGTGTCTATGAAATCGAGTATGGGGATTCTTCCACCTCACAAGGTATCTTTTCTACCGATACCCTTAGATTGACCCAAAAAGATGTGGCCTACAAGTACATGTTTGGATGTGGAGAAAACAACCAGGGACTGTTTACGGGTATTAGTGGATTGCTTGGTTTGGGGAGGAATGCTGTTTCTTTCGTCTCGCAAACTGCAAAGAAGTATGTCAAGTACTTTTCGTACTGTATTCCATCAACAACAAGCTCTACAGGATACCTTTCTTTCGGCAAGCCTCGTATGGTATGCAGAATAAATCTTTTGACTACGAAGTTATGTACAAAGAGTACACTGGTCATATTTTACTTTGATCTGATAAATCGCTCATTGCAACAGGGCAAAAAACGGATCACATACACCCAACTACTTTATTATTCAGGCAGCCCTTCATTTTACTTCATTAGTTTGCAAGGATTTATGGTTGGTGGCAAAAAGCTCAGAATCCAACCAGCAGTTTTCAGATTTGGCACACTCATTGACTCGGGAACTGTCATAAGCCGGTTGCCTCCTACAGCATACACGGCTCTTGCGAAAGAGTATGCAAAACAAATGTTGAAGTACCCGAGGGCGCCTGCATACTCAATCCTCTCCCTTTGTTTTGATCTAAGTGGCTATAAAAAGGTGACGGTTCCAATTGTCACCCTCGTCTTCTCTGGAAATGTTACGGTGAACCTTGGTGCTGTTGGGACTCTCTACGTAATCAATTCATCGCAAGTTTGTCTAGCATTTGCTGGAAACAGCGACACAACTGACATTGGTATCCTTGGAAATACTCAGCAACGTACTCTAAGCGTGCTATATGATGTTGCTGGAGGGAAACTCGGTTTTCTACCAGGAGGATGCAAGTAACTCGTTGAGCTTGCTTAGTTTACAAATCAAGGGCATCAGATGCTACTAGTTAACTTCCTATATCTACTGTATTAGTGTTGAATGCCACTCTTTGTGCAAGGAAAATTGAACTGTCGACTTTAGTGCACTCAGGTAGAACAAAATGAGGCAATCTAATGTACAATGCGAGTCATGAGTGTAATCACATGTGTAGTGACTCGTCATTCATGCCAACAATTAGCTGAAAGATATGAATGAATCGATTGTAGGAGATGAGTGCGATCATGGTCAATGAGCATGTCAACATCCGCTGATGTTATGTACAGAAGTCGAACAAAGTTGCAACACAAGACTTCTCCATGGCAGCACTACACATCTAAACCAGGAACTACTTCTATACACTCCTGTCATTAGTTGGAGACGCAAGAGATTCAAGGGTGAAAATAGTATCAGTTAGAAATATTGAAGCTCAAACAAGCTGGCATCGGCTGAATCAGATCTCAACCATCATTACCAGTTCACAGTCGTTGAGTAGCGAAACCAGCTCCTCGATTAAGACGCAAGCATATGGTAACAGTTGCACTGTCCTTGTAAGACCAGCAGCATACAGTGCAGAGGAACCTCCTCGTCGATGCCTTCACAGCAGTTTCTTCCATCTAGCACCCTGAGCATAATAATTCAGTTCCGGATTAGTTAGAAATATTGGCTGCGTAAGCTCGTCGGGTCCCCACTTTTCCTTTAGCTGTTCCCTCGTCATCTTGGCAGCCAGGCCTCTCAACTCGCTATCGCCTACGAACATAGTGTACATCGGACCTAAATTGCTTTGATGGTCATTGTTCTTTTCACACTCTGAGCCCGCAGTTCTGCAGCAAAGTAGGATCAAAGTAGCATATTAAAAGATCAAGAATCAATCTTAACCTCGAAAGAAAATTTCATTAGCAATATAATTTTATAGAGCGATAGAGTATCTCCAGCACATGAGCGCTGGAGTCGGCCCACATAGTTAAAACAAAAGCTATTTCTGATAACTCCGAATAAACTCCAATTCATAGTATTCTCATTTCTAACATAAAATCGTGATTCGATAAAACCGAACTTTTCACAGCGGCCGCTTTAGTCCATAACATAACAGAACAGGTAATCTTACAGAAATAGCATGCAAAACCAAGCAGTACCTTTTCTCAAATGAATCGACCGCATAGAGGACTTTCGGCTGTATTCCTGTGGCTTTTCGCAACCACCTATTTCCCAAGAGCAAGCTGTCAACAGCATGCATAAGCTCCATTTCCGCAACCTTTAATACAGTATCAAAACATACGCTTGGGACCCCCATCTCATCTTGCAGCTCGTCGATCTGTCATGAGAAGAGTGCAAAACTCATATAAAACTCACATAATATTCCACTTAATCGTCTCTTTTCTGTCACACCTTTACAAGAATTTATCAAATAGTATTAAAGCTTGAGAAAATACTGCAGTGATCTGAAAACTTGCAATTTTGCAACTGGCTGGAACAATATGTTAGTAACAAATCCGAATTCAACATGAAAATAATCCATCAACCAATTCAAGAAACTCAGAGTGGATTACCTCTGGAGGAAGTTCCCACATATCATCTTCACTTTCCTCTATCGCTAGCTGTCGCTCTGAGTGCCGAGTTTCAATCAACTTATGGAAATATCGATCAGCCAAAAGTTCGACAACATCATCCATTTCTTCTTTATTGAAGAAGTATGGGATGTACCTAAAAAGTTCAAGATAGATGGAAGTTTGAGCACAGTGACAGGTTTTTCCCAATAAGTAGACTCCAATAATAAGTTGGAGGATATCTGAATAGCTCATTCTCACAATAAGACATACTACAACAAAAGGAAGCGACATTGTTACAGCCTAGCAGCCCCCGACCACAATAATATACCTTGAGCTTGCAAAGTTGCTAACATATCAATAATCATATTCATCAGGGATCAGCTGAAGATTCCAATGCCACTAAATACAGACATGCTGCCTTTCTTTACTAAACTTCAGCGATACTACGTTATTTTGAGTCATATCTCTATTTTACTCTCCATTCTGGCATAGCAAGTACACCTAGCAAATCGTTGACGTTCATCAAGGTCAGATTTGAGGTGCTGAAAAATGCTTGTTGGTTGCTGCTTAAAGCAGGCATTTACTACTGTTACAGTTTTCACTTTTCAAGGATCTTTTCATTAGTTCTCTAATAGCTGCAGCATCTGTTGTAATTTTTAAGTATAACAAAAGTGGTACGGAAAGATGCAAGAACTTGCGTATTAGCATACATCAGTTTGAATGCTAATGCACATGGAGTAATCACTTATCTTTTGTTAAGTTATTGCAAAAACCAACTTTCCACCGCTTATTACCACGCTTAAACTAAATAACTGATTCAGTTATTTACCTTTAAACTAAATATTACTTGTTGAATATTCCAAATATCAGTGTGTACAGCAATATCTTCTGGTCGGTTAACACTCAGTATGATCTCCAGGCTTTTCATTCCAAAGAAGGTAGGATGACAAAAAGCTTATGGATTCTGAATAAGCAAACAATTGAAAGATCAACTAGAGCATACCGCTTGATGCTGTGTCGTGATGCAACAACACATTCCAAGTTCCGAGCATAAAAAACAGGAGCACCATCAACTCTCTTGTTCGCCTCACCGGTTGGCAGCTTCTTCAGAATATTGTTAGCTGCCTTAAGCTGCAGTGATGAAGGGCGATGAGGAGAATATGTATGCAACCACGGTTATAGTTAAAAACTTAAAGCCTTTAGCTTAAAGGGTTGTCTACCTGTTTTTTACCGGGAGTAAACTTATAACGGCCCGAGTGTTCCTGAAAAGGAAATGAGTAACAGTTATTATTATAATATAAAATTAAGCAAAATCCGACTGTCATATAGCACAAGCTATAATGTTTTTTTTTTATCCCAACTTTACATCCAATGATAAAAAGTTTATTGACGAGGCATTGACTCAAAAAAGGATAATGCAATTAGAGCATCCTTCTCACCTAAATACTCAATCTTCAATATAAATGTCACAACCACATAGCATTTGGAAAATCAGTGTGTTTCACTTTGAAGTCAGAAGGGTGATTAAAGGAATTGGAATCATGCCTTGAAATACATGTATGCTAAGATAAGAGGATAACTAAGCATAACCGCATCAGGAGGATTTGGCCTTTTCGCATAAGACTCTGAAATGGGAAAAATATGTAAGCAGCCACCAGAGGAACATACACAAAGCTACAAGTATGAAGGAAGGAAAAAAAGCATGCATTGGATTACACCAAACAGATACATCCTCTTGAATTTCCAAACAAAGAGTGAGGTTAGCGATGTTCCAATTCTGCATGCAGTCAATGAACTACACGTGACATCAAATTCACCAAAGAGATGAAGAATGAAATTATTTTTTACCTGCGTGACTCTGATCTGTGAAAAAGCGGTAAACAGGACGATCATCACTCTTCAGTATTACTCTGAGCACCTTGTTCACCAATTCAGCTGCTCTGTTGATCAAGGAAAAGTCACATATATTAAAAACCTTAGCAAATAGTCATCAAACAAAGAAGTGAACGGTCACATATTTCTCTCTGCGCAGGAAAAGTAAACTCAACAGAAAGAAGCCTGAAAACTTCCGTACAAAAAGTCACACCAGAGATTATCCGTGTTCCAATTTTTCTATGGAATAAACTCGTGCCTTGCACCTACCTAAATCGGCAACATTTGAAATGGAAGCAACCTTCATAAAAAATCTTTCTAAGATTTTAAGAAATACTTTCGAGATGGGATCCGTAATACGTTAAGAAATCATTGTGCAGAAGGCTTGAATTTTTTTTGTGCAGAAGGCTAGCATTTAAAAAAATTCAAAACTCAAATCCATCAAACCATAGTAACACATTGAATTTATTATTTTCTAAAATTTGTGAATAATCCAAAAGAAATTGGGTCCATATAAAGCTGCAAGTGAAAGGCAAAGAGATCTCGCTCATGGTAGGCTTCTAGGTCTTATTTCACCTGGAACGGAGCTTCATACACTGCAATCCCATGACTTCTTGCTGTTGCAGTACAGCTAGAGAAATTTAACAAATTCATTACTATATTCCAATTTTGTAATATATGCGATAAAACTTCTAGTACGAATAGCCTTTCAGGGGAAAAGCTTCCAGTACTCTCCATGAACTCTCTAGTAAACCACACTAATACTAAAGGTAACCCTTATTTCACCAGAGAAGATCAATCACCACATCAAACCAGGAAGGAATCAGGATTGCCATTGTTACATTACATCTAGAAATGATTTAAGTCATTAAACATACAGCCAACAAAAGCAATTACTAACATATTATTTTTGTTGCGAGATTACAACAATGATGCATATCAAGTATACCATCAAGACTTTCGACATCAAAACACATCACATTTGCACCTCACCTTGCAAGATCACAACAAATCCTAAATTCTATACAGCAATGTACCTTGTGGGCAGCGATCATCCAATTCAAAGATGGCATTTCCCTAATGTCTTAAAGATAACTTGACAAGGAAACCATCTAGATCAGTAAAATAGAACTTCTGATCCATTATTGATCTGGCTATTTCCTTCTCGCCTCGCCATCGACAGTAATAAAGGAAACGAAAACCACCTACAATATGCTACACCAATTCCTCCAACTCCGCAACATGGCACCAGAAACAAGAAATCGAAGCATAGATGATTTGTTGACGGTTCCCTCCTAATCGTTCAACTAACAATCTCAAAAGCCATCACATATTCAAGTAACCAGCCACATCACTAACAAACCACACAGAATTCATTCCTTCTTTCACACACAAAACAAAAAACAAGAAAGACCCAAGAAAATGTGAAATCCATCAAGACCTGTGAGGCAAGAAAGGCAACCAGAACTCATCCCTGGTCGCGATCCACAACTTAGTCTTCGGATCAGTCAAAACAAACGTTTCCCCATAGAACGCGGGACCGCCATCCTTCAAAGCCCAGATATTACCGGTGATCCTGACCGGAAACGCCGGCAGTTTATCGGGAGTCGGCCAATCATCAGGCACATGATCAGCAACTGCAGGTGGGGAAGAAGGCGGAGGAGGGGCGAGTCGAGGAGGGAGTTCGGGGCAGAAGAAGGTTGAGGTTGGGGAGTAGATGAAGTGACTGCGAAGGTGGCGGCGGTGATGGAGGTGGTTGTGGTGGTTGTTGCGGTGGTGGGAGGGGATTGAGGGTGGAGGCATGGTGGTGAGTGTTGGAGGAAAAGGGGGGAGTGATGAGATTGGAAATGGGATGGCATGGGGGGATTGGAGGGAAAAGAAATGGTTTGTTTTTAAAGAACCAAGTTTGGAAGAATTGAACCGGTTTTAAAGGTTGCTCTAAGTTCTAACATCTTTATGTCACGCAACAATCATCGGATCAATCAATACATCTTCGGTTTAATCGCTCAAGCTATTGATTTAATTATTCTTTTGTTACTTTATTTATATAATCCCACTATATAATATTTTTTGTCAATATATATATTTTAGCTTTTAAAAAATATTATACTTAATCAAAATTCAATAAATACAAAAATTTCAATCAAACTGTATTAATGCATGAGGACATTCATATTAATTACTTTAAAATTTTTCTCTCAATTTCTTTTACTATTGAATACATTATAGTTATACCCCATTACATCTATAAAAAAATCGGGTTAGTGTTTGTGTTATAAAAATTAACTAATTACTACTGCGAAACAATTTTCATCACTCTTTTTTTTTTAAATCAAAAAAGAAAATAACTTTTAAAATTTCAATCCATCATTATCCATCATTAGTGGTGAAGATTGTTCCGCAACATATAGTTCGTTGTCTTTTATATCACAAACACTTTATCATAAAAAAATATAATATGTTATATTATTACTTTATATTTATAAATATATTATTTTTTATTTTATAAATTTTGCAAACATTCCAACACGTTTTTATTTATGCATTTTATTTTTTTATTTTTATAAATTTTTTATTTTGATATATCTTATGTGAATGTTTTTATGTTATAGTTTTGTAAAGCTCTCAGCAGCAGTAGATGATTCTACCATCAAAACAAAAATCCTGGAAAAAAAAAATCTCATTAGATATTAGCCAAAATATTTGCATGGACACCCAGCCAGCATCGCACTACTCTACCCGAGACAACCAAAAGCAAAGCAAAACACGACAAACCACCTAGATATTTTCTCACTCCGCCACGTGTCCCAACCCCATTGGCTCTCACCCCCCAGTCGGTGCCAAAAATCGCAACAAAATCCCAACCCCGAAAATCTCGAATCACCGAATCCGACATCGCCGGCGAATCACAACTCCGATCGAAACGCAGCCTCCGGCGCAGCCGGAAATGGAGCCATCAGACGGGAACAACGCGTTGTCGCCGTCGTCGGCGGCGAAGGATGCGAGCAAGAAGTCGAGGAAGCCGTACACGATATCAAAGTCGAGGGAGAGCTGGACGGAACCTGAGCACGACAAGTTCTTCGAAGCTCTGCAGCTGTGAGAATGAGATTCGTTTCCCTATTTGTTTAATTGGTTTATTGTGATTGTGAGAGGTTGAGGAAGTGGTTGTGGTTGTGGTTGGAACATTTGGAACTTTCTGTGGTGGATTTTGGCGTGCATTTTTCCATTTGGGTTTTGTTTGGTGTACTTGAAAGGGGACGATTTGCTGGAGTTGGTGTGGAGAGGAAATGAGATTTGGGAGACGGATGTGTTTGAGTCACTTAATTGCTCTAGGTGCTGCAATTCCAATCACTATATTCAGGAGTTATTTGAGAATATGTGTATAGGTTTACTCACATCGATTGTAGAGAATAAAAGAGTGTGGCTTATGTGTGAATAACTCATAACCCACTTGTTTAGGCTTTTGTGTTAAAATGGACCCAATTCATCAGTGCATACTACTCAGACCTAGTTTGGGGGTTGGATTCTCCCCAGGTGCTCTCCTCTGTTGCGCTACAAGTGGTATCAGAGTCCATGGTCTGTGGTGTTGGACTGGTGGTGCCAGGTACGTAGGTTAAAGACCCCTGATTGTGTTTGGGGAGTTGTGTTGGAAGATAAACTTGATTTACTTAACCCCTTTACATTCCTAGACCTTTCAATATCTTAGAGATGTTACAACCTTTCACTTACTCTCATCATTGTTAGTATATCAAGAGTCATAATAAGTATTAGTTTTAAGTGTAGGAATTATAACCTTTAGTTTTCCCTTATTTATGTTAGGTGAGCTATTGCAAGGATATGTAAAGAGTCTCTAAAACTAGTATAAATAGCAAGACTTGGGGCCATTGTTTTGGCATCCCAAACACATTTCCTCACAACCTCTCTACTAGCAAAGCTAGATTATTCTCTCTACCTCTCTTCCTCTACACTCTCCTAACATCTTCCGCTAACAAATAATCTATCAAGTTGGTCATGTAGATGGACTCAAACATAAGAGAAGA
This sequence comes from Drosera spatulata, assembly GCA_035668315.1. Taxonomy (NCBI): domain Eukaryota; kingdom Viridiplantae; phylum Streptophyta; class Magnoliopsida; order Caryophyllales; family Droseraceae; genus Drosera; species Drosera spatulata. The sequence continues at coordinate 3,136 of JAOVYX010021009.1, read as the reverse complement.
TTGTTGATGACATGTGAGTAGGTTTACCCACTTTAATCGTAGAAAAGAAAAGAGAATAGCTTATATATGGGAACAATTCATAATCCACTAGCTTAGAATTTTGGGTTCACTTGTCGATGTGCTATTCGAGCCTAGTTTGGGAGTTGGATTCTCCTATTGAGTTCTCCCCAGAATTGCTACAGAGATTGCACCCTAATTAGCCAAGATGCATTTTATAGCCTTATGAGGCCTACTATGTGCTGACATTGGTGATCCCAGCAGGGGAAAGTAGCTGGACAAGAGTAGTCGATTCCCAAGCCAAACCTAGTCCGATGAGGGACACGTATAGTTTTGTATCGATCTTAATTTTTCTGTACGCATATTGTGCATGATTTCTTGTCAAAGTTGCTTACCTCTTTCTTACCTTTCATGTTTTTTTTTTTTCTTCTTGGGTGATCAAGAAAGCTAATTAGCTGATAGCTTCATCGTAGTATTTTGTTCATATTATCGTTGCAGGTTTGATCGTGATTGGAAAAAAATCGAAGCATATATTGGGACAAAAACCGTAATTCAGGTTTTCCTCTAGGCTCCTTTTTGTTTTTTTAAGTTCTTGATATGCGGAAAAAATGGATTTGTGTTGGGATAAAATGATGTTCATGGGTCTTCTACAATGGATTTGAGCTATTTGATGTGTATTCCTCGACATAGCATTAGAGCAAGGGATTAGAGGTTTAGACGCCGGAGCCTGTGACGTGGTTTACTAACAAGCTGTGGGGTATTGCATGAATCAATATGTTAAGACACAAATTATATTCAAACCCTTCTAAGTTTTGCTAGGCTGGACTTCTCCACATGTCAATAGTGATTCTGTAGTGTGATTCTACAATACAATTCTATCCGATGTTTATGTTCTATTTCCAAAAAGTCAATATGATTATATTCCTTCATCTTCCAAGTTGTATCTCGATTCCAATTACCCTGATGTCACAGATCACATTTCTCTTCCTCTTTTATTGCTACTCTTCCTCAAATATATCTGCCTTTGTGAGGATAGTAGTTCCTCATATCATACACCATGGATTTCATAACTACTCAAGCGATTTGGTTCTCTGAGGGAGAAGGTTATTAATTCATCCATTTTATAGAACAGGTAACAAGAGTGTGATATCAACTTTTTGGAGTAGCATGGTAGACCCATCTTCATTATTCTCTTATATGTACACATTCCTCCTAAACCCATGCTGACATAAGGAACCACCTCTAGAAACACTTCTAAGAGAATCACCCAACTACTGTTTTGAAAAATGGTATAAACAGCTCCTTGAGCAAAAGAAACACCAAATAATATGACCCTGATGTCAATCTTGATTGTTGTCTAATGGCACTTAACTGGTTAATTGGGCGCTTAAGTCTGTAACCAGTGTTCCACGCCTAATACCTCTTATTTTTCTGTATAAAACACTGCTCCATGCTCTGAACACATTCATAATAACCATTTTCAGTCTTAGATACGTCCATTCTACACCTGAAAGTAGTTATAAGCTCCCAACTGTTTGATTTCCAGATACGTAGTCATGCTCAAAAATATTTCCAGAAGGTTCAGAAGAGTGGCAGCAACGAGCATCTTCCTCCTCCTCGGCCAAAAAGGAAAGCAGCCCATCCATATCCACAAAAGGCTTCTAGAAATGGTTAGTAGCTCATCTTGTACTTGGATGTCATTTTCTGCTTATGTCGTTGAATGTTGATCTTGTTAAAAATGGATTTCAATGATGTAGATCCACCATTGGTGCTTAAAAATTCAAGCAGTACTGCAACTTTATCTTCAAGCAATGGTAACTCTGTACAACCAGCAAGCATTCCACATACAAGAAAAGGTTCTATTGTTTACTCCCTGTTGTTTTACTGTCTAGATATAGATGTATTTTGTCCTAGTGATTTGAAGCTAACCCTTTGAGTGGGTATTTTATCAGGTGACATGAGCTCGACAAGGGTGCTTCCGGCAAATAACTGTTCCAGTAGCATGGAGAGCACTCCAGCGGCAGAGACAAATGATGAAACGAATGGACGATCAAACTATGGGCCACCATTAAGAGGTACACCATGTTGCTCTGGCTATCATGTGAAAGGTTGAGTGCCTAGAAACATGCTTAGTGATCTGGGCAAGATCTCATGTTTCACTGGCTCGACTGGGCTATAAGTTTTCTTCTTGCAAGTTGCAATTGTCCTGCTCAAGAGCTATGCCTTATTTCTTGCGAGGCTTATTGCAGGATTTTTTTTCAGTACTGACTCATGTTCTGCTCTTTGTGCAGTGCTGCCTGATTTTGTTCAAGTTTACAGCTTCATTGGCAGTGTCTTCGACCCTGATGCCACTGATCACCTGCAGAGGCTGAAAAACATGGATCCAATTGACGTTGAAACGGTATTGTTCATCCATCACTCCATGTTTAACAAGCGATGGTAAAAAAAAATTAAGTATGTGCTGGCTAATTTTGTTTTGATTTCTCATCCTACTCAACAGTGTATTTTACAGGGATTTTCATTTTCAAAAGGACTTCTTTTCTATGACTTGATCGCTATGGGTCTCATATCGTTGTCATTAGCAATACCTAGTCAAGATACATTCTAGAGCAACCGACTTATTTCTTTAATGATACTCTCGATTTTTCCAATAAACACACTTCTTATCAACCTATCTCATCTTTCCTTCTCAATTATTACCGCATAAACATGCAACGATGTATTTTAATGAAAAGTTGAACTGTAACGATGCATTTTACTATTTACCCATTCTCAAGAACCTTTCCTCTTGTCTTAGTTTCATGATTGTGATCTGCATGTTTGCTTTATCTGCTTGAAGTTGCTAAAGTAAAGTTGTTTTTATTACCTAAACCCCTTGATGCGCTTGTGCTGAGGCATTGGTTGAACGGAGGATTCTCGAGCATATATGTTGGCATAGATTGAGCTGAATAGGTGATGGGAGCAGCTTCAATTAATTGATTCAGGCTGACAAGTGTATACAGTTGGTGTTGCATCTTCCCAATTCCAAGTTTGTGACAAAAAAACATCCTATTTGTTTCTTCTCTCATCCCGTCCCAAATAGCATGAAGCATTAGTTTCATGGCTCCGAGTGTTCATGAGCTTCGCCGAGTCTAGTCTC
>JAOVYX010021008.1:0-16290 GCA_035668315.1 Drosera spatulata | reverse complement strand
GGGGGGGTTATGTTGGTTTGTCGAATTTGGTGTGTTGATGGTGGATTGTGGATGTAGAAGGATGGATGGATGATTTTGGGATGGTTTGGATGTATTTTGGATATAATTTGTATAACGTGGGAAAAATGAGCAAATAAGGTTTTTATTCACTTGGAAAAAGCCATTTAGCGACCGAATCAATCTCTAATTAACGATCGAAATGGTCATTAAAATGCATTAAAAATCATTCCAGGAATAACGATTAGCGACTGTTTTCAATTCGGTCGTAAAATTAACGACCGAAATAGATTCAGACACTAAATTGCGATCGTTTCAGCCGCTATTTAATCAGCAACCAGCATTTTAACTACTGTTTTTTGTGACCGGATTTCAATCGTAAAAGACAATTACGATCGAAAATCCTTATTAGCGATCGATCTTTTCGATTGCAAAAAGCCTAGTATTTTGTAGTTTTTCCACTTGCATCTAGTTTCCAAAACTTCATTTTCAATCATATCAAATAACTACCTATTTCGATCCACCTCTGCCCCATTCACCACCACAGCCACCATCTCCTCCTCCGTCGCCGTCATCGTCGTCAAATGTAACCTAATTTTCACAGTAAACACCCGCCTCCCCCCTCTCCTCGTCTCCAAAATCATTTGCAGCAGTCGCTGTTGCCGAGAATCACATAATAGCGAGAGATAACTAGCAATAGTTAAACTAAATCCCTAGATTTATGAGTGCATAGTTGGCTCCAATGGTTCAAGGGGGGTGGAATCTGATACATTTCTGGTTGCATTGTCAGGGCTTGATTTATTGGGTACACTGTCGACTTGTCGGGGCTGTATTTCTAGATGCACTGTCGGCTCTAGTGGTTCGATGGGAGAAATCTTGTGAGGGCTGCAACCTGTGTTGGCTGCATTTACTGTAGCCCCATATCCCTCTACTGTATTAGTTGTGAGATGACGTTGTGAAATTTATTGTAATACATGATGATCATTTACATTGTCTTGGAATGGTCCAAATAGGGTCACGTTATTTATATTTTGTGACGAAAGGATTAGTAAAACTTTGTACTCCTACAATATTATATAGGAGTTTCTATTTCTAAAGCAAGAAATAATATTAGTTGTGAGATGACGTAGTGAAATTTATTGTTATACATGATGATCATTTATGTTGTCTTGGGATAATCCAAATAGGGTCATGTTATCTATATTTTGCAACGAAAGGACTGATAAAACTTTGTACACCTATAATATTATATGAGAATTGCTATTTTCAAGATAAGAAATAATATTCTCAAGGCTCTTTGTGAGACAGGTGTAGTTTTGTCATCAAAAATTTTGTGGGATACTTGCCTTGACAATATTAATTTTTGTCTTGAAAATAACAATCTTCTATTATATTCAATAAAATTAAAAAAAATATCCTCAAATACCCTGGACATTAGCTAGGCATGATGACATCTAAGTCCAACCGGGAAAAAACTATGGGGTCAGGGATTATGTATCATGACGCATATATACGTGCAATAGTCAATATTGAAATTTAATGGTTTACATTTGATCCTATACTTTTTCTTTTCATTTTTTTCTTTTGGATTCGTTGATCCTATAAATCTTGTGATTGAGATTAATTCACCAAATTGAGAAACAAATCATTGAATCTATGTGGAAAGTCATAAGATATTTTGATTTTTTAATTTTTTTTAAATAAGTACAATGTTCAATCTCCACCTTAGTTATAATCTCATAGATTAATTACACTCTTGGACTTAGGAATTGGCACACATAAGTATAGATGCTTCATGTCATACATAGTCGTTTTCCTAAAACTATATAGCGTACCGCAACTTGTGAACCACCTCAAAGAGTATTTCGATACATTGCATAGCTAAACATTCAAAGTTCGAGAAAATTTTGAGATAAGAGGATCTTCACAGAGCCTTGCAGCTTCATCCTCAGGCAAAGTCACCATAGCAACCCTGCTCAAAGGACCTTCGGCACCAGGAGAAGGAAGTACCACAACTTTACCCTTGGGATTCACCGGCGTGACGTAACAGGATACGCGTAAGGGCTCCTCGCATTGGCCAAACACGACAGAATAAGCGTCTACACTCTCCAAGTTCACGAAGACGAGATCATTGCCATCCATGGATGCTGGTGGTGACATTTGGTCGTCGTTCTCCTCGAGCCATTCGATAAGATCAATGACTGAATTATAGTCCATCTTGCTCATTGCATCCCCAGTTGCCTTAGCAGCTTGTGAGATGTTAGTCACATCTATATTTTCTTCATGTACCTTGCTATACACCATGCAGTTTCCAAAGAAATCTTTGTCAAGGCCCAATACCTTCCTTGTGTCCACACATATGGACATGTCCATGAGCCCGTTAGTCAAGCCTTTCGCTTCACTAATACAAGCCCAAAGGAGCCCAACTAGAGCCTGAAACGGCGATGGGCTAGGCCCAGCTGGAGTGTCATCGTGGACTTTGGCAAGGTCTACACAGGCCTGGACCATTTGATCCGTGAAAGATAGAGTGATAGTTTTGAACTTTTAGGTCGGGATTAGGTTTGGACTTGGGTTTAGGCTTTGTTTGATGGATCGATATCGATCGATGAGATGTGTGTTGGACTTATGGGTTGGGCTGGTATTTATGGGCCTCCATTGATGTAACGGGAAGAAGAATGGAGGACGGAGAACCTTGCCGGTGAGGGAAACATCGGCCCATGATTTGAGGAACAAGGATGAACTAATTGGGTCAGCTAAGACATGGGAGCAGCTCAGGCCCAGTGCCAACCCACCTTCTTCAAATGCTGTAATCTGCATAAATATATGGAGGAAAAAACTGATGAAGAGTTCTATTTACTCAAATAATAAAATAAAAATACTAGTTCTCTTTTTAAAAGAGAAAAACAGAAGCTTAAAGCATGGACGACACTATTTTTCCTAGCTAATTTATGCTTCTACAGAACTCTGTGTATAAAAATGGCCTTGTCAGTTGATCCAATATGTCTGCTGATTAAACTGGTTAAAGAATCATGTATCTCTGAAAAATAAAAACGATGGGTTAATAAAGATTTGATGTGTCAAAAACAAGGATGTGTTCATGCAGTCGACAAACCTGAACATAGAAGGTAGCGCAATAATAAGGCTCACTGTGCATATCCTCCCGAAAAGCAAGTTTTGCAACCAGCTCTTAACCCTCCCTTGAGATCTTGATTCCACGATCCTCACCCCGCAATCGTTGCATTTGATCATCCATTTCCTGTCTTCTTCGCTCCTCACCAACCTCCCGGTCATGGTCGGGAAGCACATCAACGTCTCCATGATCGTCTCCCTCATCCTACTTGGTACCTCTGTTGTCGTTGTAACCCTAAGTGACTTGTAGTAGTGGACTATCCTGATGTGGTGGTTCTCCATGAGTCTGTCTAGGACCGATGACGGATACAATCTACCGAGCTGGACCGGCATGGTGCTCACCACTGTCCTTAAACTAATGCGTGTCATCGTGGCCATTGATCGGAGATGAATTTGGCGTGAACATTGTGGCAGGCTGGTACCAGAAAACTGAACTCCATGATTCAAGGAACAATGTAAACTATGTGATACACTTGCCCATATCTGTGGAGCTCTTCTACCATGTAAACATAATTTATTATCATACAAGGAAAATCAGAAATGCAAGGTTCCGAAGCGTATGTTCATTTTCGTAACTGAGCACCCTATGTCAAGGAATTCTATTGGTAGCAAGACTCTGTACTGAAGTGTTTTATCCCTCAACAAGAGTCAAGACTCAGTCTCAAGCCTATAAACAGACATCAACGCTCGACTTACAACTAAAACATTCTTGGCATGAGTTACTCAACTCAATTTATCCAGAATCAAATGTTTTCGTATATAAAGGGTACTCGGAGGGGGGATGTAAACCTCAACACTTCAAAAGAACTTTTAAACAATCTCTACTGTACAAGAAATCATAGTACACTCCTCTGGAAAAACATAAACAAGCATATATGGTAATACACCCTGAGGATATAATGATATATGCTCGTGCACATTTCCGTCTTAGCCATGGGGACATGCGAAAGCTCACAACCATGCTCCTCAATCTTGATCAAACTAGCTCGAGGTATTATCATAACAGGATCAATGAAGTCGAATATTATTACAAATAGCATGTGTCCTGATGTAATACAGCCAATGGTACAGATCCGAAACGGACCTCTGTGTGCTCAGCATATACATGAGCAGGCCACCATCCAGAGCCAAGTATTATGCGGTTTTTCCATAAAATGCTTACAGTGAAAAACAATCTATACCACGAGCTGCTAAGAGGTTATTCCACAAGTTACCAGCAGCTACTCATGATTCCAATCTGTTATTTTTCATCTCTAGGAAGTTCGCAGTACTCGAAAGAAAACTACGGTCTGCGAACCGTTTAATTTTAGAACAAAGGTGTATACTGTTAAAATTTCAATTAAAACTTCAGATTGATACTCCCTCCATCCCAATTTACATGCAACCTTTTGATCCGACATGGGATTTTATGTTGTTAAATTTGTGTGGAATTTGGTGAAGACAGAATATTTTTCCGTATCTTAATTTTTTTAGTTTAGACAGTAATCTAACCTTTGTATGCTTATATGAGTAGCACAGGAGGTACAAAACCGAAGAACGAAACTTTCCTTTGCTGGAGCTGAACGCAATCTTCGAGAGTAGCATTTTTAGGATCAAAAGGAGGAGCATCAGGAAGAGGCAATCCTTGCTTGATCCGGCCAAGTCGCCGAGCGTGGAGGACTTGTTTTGCCACAACAGGAAGCCGTGTGGCTTGATACTCAGAAAGAGCGTTACGTAAATTCTCCAGACCCCATTTCTCCAGGCATTTGCCCAATACTGCGGCATCTTGCACCGACATGTTCGTGCTTCTCAAGCAGTGAGGAGTAGTGGGGTGAGCTCCGTCTCCGACTAGTACAACATTGTCCCAGAAGATCTGCTCCAGAGGATCGGAATCGTAGATAACGTTCAAGAAAGGGCGAGGGGTTTCTTTCATGAGTCTTGATAGCTCGGGAACCCAGATCCTCTCTGCTTCTTTGTGCATTTCTTTTATCATCTCTTCGCTTACTTTAATGGTCACAGAGCTTCCCTGAAAAAAATGCTTCAAGTGATCAATAATGGGATGAAACATTCCACAGTTATTAATCTACTATGAAGCTTTATTTGTCCCCTCATATGAATGCCTCCTTTGGAAAACAGATCAGTTTAACCCAATCAGGCCGTCGCACAACTTCACCCAAGGAAATGATTACCTTCAGTTGTGGCTCAGGTTGATTTATATACCATAGCCAATTCATCCTTTTGTTGAGAAGCTCATACAGAACCAGATGCGTTTGTGAACCAAGATCAAAGTACAAGCATTTCCCAAGATCGGGATATGCCCTTCGTATCCCGGCAATAGTCTCCGAATCTTCATTTCCCGAAAAATCAAGAACACCTCTCCAAGCACAATACCCTGAGTACCTACACAAAATTGTGGACTTCATTACAACGTAGCCATAACATGGAGATAACTCGACATAACGCTAGTTGCTGATCATTCAATCAGGCTTACCTCAACTTGAAGTTAGGAAGAAAGTGCTGACGAATAGAAGAGAGGCAACCATCTGCTGCAACGAGCAAGTCAGCGACAATGTCGACAACATCGCCAGTTCGGAGAACTTTAGCCTTCACACTGACGGAACCCTTGTCATCAGCAACACGAAATGAGAGCAACTGATGACCCCACAAGAAAACATGAGGTGGAAGTGAATCGTGGAGAAGCGAGTGCAGATCAGCCCAGTGTCCTGCTCGGAAATTGAAGCTCTCGTCCCTTGTTAATAATCTGCTCGTCTTTGTTTCCGCATCTGTCACTTGGTTCTTCATATAAAGTATGAAGACGACACAGTATCAGCAGCATATCCTTTCAATCATAAGTTTCTTATACAGAAGGGCAAATCCTTTCAATCACAAGTTTCTCACACAAAAGGGCAAAATCCTTTCAATCATAAGTTTCTCACACAAAAGGGCAAAATCCTTGCAATCATAAGTTTCTTATACAAAAGGGCAAATGGAAAAACTGTTGCAATGTCTGAGATAATCAATCTTAAAATGTAAACCGGCCAGGCAATTAGAGTCCGTCACCTGATCAATCCCCAACGGCACTGTCGCCGCATCAAGCAACTTCGATCCTCCAAGCCACGAGTCGATGATCCTCCTCGAAAGCGGCTCGAGCCCCAAGCCGGCACCAGTCGGGCTCCCCGTCGGAGCCGCCGCCGATTTCTCGAGCACGACCACCTCCCATCCGGCCGCGATGAGGGCGTGTGCCGTGCATACTCCCGCTATGCTTCCTCCCACCACCACTGCCTGAGCCTCAGGCTTTTTCATATTCTTCTTCTGTTGCTTCTTCTCCTCTTCTCCTCTTCTCCTCTTGTTACGGAGAGTATGCTCCGATGACGGAGAAATGTGAGTTGAAAAATGAAGATGAGAGGTTTTTGAAGTAAGAATGGTTGGTTTCTGTGTGTGTAATTTTGTGGCTGTCTTGCCGTGTATAAATTTGTGATTGATTTGGGAAGAACAATTTTGGTGCGTGCGTGCGTGCGGGGTAATCTGAATTGTTCGATTTTTTATCAAATGTTTGAGGATTTTTTTTAAAAATAATATTTAATTTTTTAAAATATTAAGTTATGAAATATGATCCAATCAAGTTTAAAAATATATTTTTAATCCTTCTATCGTCAAATGATTTTGTATTATTTTATCACAAAATCATATTAAAATAGTTTATAAAACTTTCATGTGTATATTCTTCAATTTTTTTAAAAAAAATTGAATTATTTTGACACAAAACATCATTTAAAACAATTGACAAAACATTATCTATATATTTTTAAACATTTAAAAAAAATATATCACTGTCAAACATAATAGTTTAAAGAGTTTATTTTTTTTCTTTTCTTTTTTTTGGTGGTGGCTGTTTTTTTTTCTTTTCCCCATTGGAAAGCCTTTTGACTCCAGGCGGTGTGAGGTTTCTCTTTTTTAATCAATTTTTTAATAATCGTAATTTTTACATCTGTTTTTTGGATTATTTCAATTTAATAATGAAAAATGATCGATTAAATATTTTTTACAAAACAGATTAATCATAGCTATCTTTTGATTTTTTCAAAAGATATCCATGATCTGCTTTATTTTATAAAGAAAATCAAGATGATTATTTTTTATTATAAATTGGAATTAATTTAAATGTCGATTCTAAAGTTATATCACTAAACAAAATCGTTGGAGTATCACTATACAAATTTCTCATGTCCAATCAATTCCCTAATTGACGACGACGACCGTTCCCATGTTTATGTCAAGTCATCGTGCGGCAATGATCCTGCCTATAATACCAGGAAAAGCAAAGCCAAGAACAGATGCAAAACAGAGCTTCTCAATTCTCAATAAGGGCACTATAGTCTGTAAATTAGCCAACCTATGGATATTTGTGTCCGCTACGAGAAACACGATCAAGGAGTCTCAAGAAGCTGAAATTAACAACGAAGCTCAACTCCAGGATCGAGCTGATGGTGTTCAAAAGCGATGAATGTAACGACGTTGCCGTACAGCTAGTGATTGCTGCTGCGAAGCGAAGACATATAGTATCAGATTTGTATATACTTGCTTATTTGAGATATGATATACTCTCTGTCTGAACATCGCATAGAATGCTATGATTCGAATGTTGCGGTGATTTCGGATTGTTTTGCAGAAGGGATATGATCGAACGGTATCTGACTTTAGTATGATTTCTAATGAAGCGATGAGTAATATGAAAACTGCAATCATTTCAATAGGAGTTGATGCCTATTAAAAAGAAATTTTAGTATAATTACTTGCATAGTAGAACAAGGGGAATATATCTGAACTTTTTTTTTTTTTTTTTACATATGCACATCTAAGCATGTTAGTATGGTACAACCATCTGTGTAAGCTGGGAGTCCAAGCTTCCATTTTCTGTAGGTTTGTTAACATTCTATAAGAGCAAATACAATAGTGCAATCTTTCATGAACACAATTATAAATCGTCTATAAATAATATCAAAATGCAGACTTTATCTATGTTTCTCTTATGGAAAATGCTAAATTTTGGCATTATTTTTTTTAATTACTTTTCCCAACTATCTTAAGATTGATGATGCAATAATAATATGACAAAAATATCATTGAAATTTTCATTGTCAAATTTAGATTTACATCATTGCATATAACAAAAGTCTTAATTTGTGGTCATGGGCTTAAAAGGATTGATGTGTATTTCAATAGCATAACTTCACAGCTCAATGTTTACATGTTATATACAAGAGTTCAGCACTAATCAAGGCTATCAGAATGGAAGTGATTGTCCTGCTTCCTATAATTAAGAGACACTGGCTATATTTACAGCTAGCCATTTATAGACTAATTGACGGAATTACTGGGATTCCCTAATATGCCCCCGCAAGATGGCGCTTCCATCAAGAACGCCAATCTTGAACATCAAAAATGTCAAGCGAGCACGTGAGAGGAGCTTTGTGAGAATATCCGTCAGTTGATCCGTGGTCGAGATATAGGACACTCGTAATGCACCTTGAGACACCATTTCCCAGAAGAAATGATAATCAATAGCAATGTGCTTCATGCGAGAGTGAAAAACTGGATTAGCGCATACATACGTTGCACTAATGTTATCACAGTAGATTGTTGGAGATAACTTGTCCGAAATGCACAGCTCATGTAATAAGAACCGAACCCAAGAGAGTTCTGCAAATGTAGCTGCAATGGCACGGTATTCAGCCTTCGTCGAAGAGCATGCAATGGCTCTTTGTTTCCTTGAACTCTAGGAGATGGGATTTACGATAATATAGATTATATAAGCCGAAGTGGAAGATCGATCATCAGGATTGCCCGTCCAATTGGCATCAGTGAAGGCGTGTAGTGTCAGAGGAGTATCACGAATAAGATGAAGGCCATGATGGATAGTGCCCTTGAGGTAGCGAAGTAATCGCTTTGCTGCCACATGAACTGGGATAGTTTATTTAGACAATGTCCGGTCTTGTGATAATAAGATACTGAAGTGAGCCTACAAGGCTGTGATAATTTGCTGCATCAGTCGGTAGTCCACTGTCATGAGTGGATAGAGCTGAGCTGGTGGCAATAGGACTATGAACCTCCTTCGCGTCCTGCATCATGTGCCTTTGAAGGATCTCACGAACATATTTATGTTGTGACAACTAATATCCCCGTCAAGTAGGAATTACTTCAATGCCAAGGAAACACTGAAGATGTCCAAGATCTTTGACCGAAAAGCAATGAGATAGTGTAGCAATCATGTGATTTACAGCCTTCAAGTTGTTGTCGGTAATGATCAGATCGTCCACATAAATAAGAAAATAGATGGAGATGCCATGCTTGTTGTAGATGAATAGCGAGTGATCAGGCTTAGTTTGTACAAAATGTTGTTCTAATAAGAACGAGCTCAATGCCATATACCAGGAACAATGAGCCTGTTCCAGGCCATAAATTGCCTTGTGGAGTTTGCAGACATGATCGGGATGTATAGAATGGAAGAAGCCTGGTGGTTGTCGTACATATACCAACTCTTTAAGATCTCCTAGGAGAAATGCGTTGTTGACATCTAGTGGGCGAAGTGACCAACCACGGGCGAGAGCAAGTGATAAGGTTATGCAGATAGTTGTTGGCTTGATCACATGACTAAATATGTCGGTGTAGTTGATACCGGGCCGTTGATGATATCCTTTGACAACAAGACGAGCAATATCGGATTTTCTTGATTCGCTATATCCACCTGCATCCAACAACATTGAAAGAAGGGGGTGAAGGATTCAATTCCCATGTACCATTGCGTACAAGGATCCCGAACAGTTTGGGTCACACACGTCTCAGGTTCGGGTATAGGGTGTTTGACAATGGTGGTATTTAGTTATTGGGGTTTGAAGATGTTATTACGTGAGCGGGTAACCATCGGATGAACGCGAGTGATTTCTTGTGGTGGAACCTGAGACAACTGCAATGCATCTTGTGCTTGTGTAGAGTCTGGCATGGGTGGGGTGGACATCAATGCAGGGATATCATGGGCAAGGGGAGCAGCGCACATGGGAGTAGACGAACTTGATGTCGTCGATGGCTCATTTATTCGTGGTTGAGGAGTCTCAGCAACACAGGATTTAAGGAGGAATTTGTGGAAGATCTTAGAGGAACAACTATATGTGGCTCAATAGAGACCGAAGAAGAAGAGTTAGGAGTCGATAGAACAGCAGATAACTTTAAGCATGGGACTGTAGTTTCATGAAAGACGACATGGTGACAGATAAAAGTTCGTCGAGATTGAAGATCAAAACACTTATAGGCACATTGTGATGGACAGTAACCAAGAAATATGCATGAACGAGATCATGGATCGAGCTTATTTGAGTTGTACGGATGCAACCAAGGATAACACAGACAACCAAACACACGAAGCTTGATATAATTTGATGAGTCTGTTACGAACGGATCCGTTAAATAATATACACAAACAATAACAAGTGCGTAAAAATAAATTGAGACAAAGATTTTTACGTGGAAACTCTTGCGGGAAAAACCACGTGCGGTTGCCGACGAAGAAGAATCCACTAAAAAAATGAGGAAATACAAAACGAGTTACACTCAAAATATTGAGAATCTCACAGTAAGAGATAGAGATAATAATCTCTAAAATAAATCCCTTAAACCCTCAATTTAATTTTATATGTATATGTGAATAGTACTTTTTCCACTCAAATCCCTTTCTCTTCTCACCAAACCTCACTTCTCCCTGCAAATCCCCTTCTCCTGCCTTTCCCCTCTTCTCCTTGCGTCTCCTTGCCCGACTCTCTTCCCAGCTCTCTCTTTTCCGCCTCTCCTCTGCTCTCCATCAACCCTCTTCTTATACCCAACACCACGCGCAAATGAATACGGACATCACACGGAGAAACAAGCGCGGGAAATTCCACACGGAGACGAACGCGACAAAGGCACGCGGACAAGATTTGAGTCACACCATCAACAGAGCCACCTAAGAGAGCATGGAAGGACAAAAAATGACGTAAAAGAGGCATGGGCATACGATTGATAAGGTATGTTGCCGTTTACAAAGCATGATTCCAGAAGACAAGTAGAAGAGACGCTTGATGGAGTAGCGTAAGGCATGTTTCAACCACATGACAGATGGCGTCGTTCGGCAACACCATTATGTTGAGGCGTGTATGGTGGCATGAGATGGGAAATCCCACGTTGTGAGAAAAAGGGTTTAAGTTTTTGATATTCTCCTCCTCCATCAGAGTACACCGAGATGATAGGTTTTCGAAACCGTTTTTTAACAATAGATTTGAATTGAATGAAAATTTCTTGGACATCAGATTTGGTTTTCATAGGATATAACCAAACATATTTTGTGACATGGTCAACAGAAATGACATTATACTTGCAATGATCAATCGACAAAGTTGAAGCGGGGCCCCATACATCTGTGAAGATTAGCGTTAGTGGTTGATGACTCTTAAGAGTAGAAGTACCAAAGACAAGCTGATGACTCTTATTGCAATGACACGAGTTACTTAGATCTAGAGACTTCAACTAAGATGACGGTGACAGCGGTAATGAAGAGGATTGAAGAATTTTGTCGAGGATTTGTGTGGAGGGATGTCTGAGACGTTGATGCCATCCTTTACGTTTGGTTGTTCTTCAATTAGAGCCATGGAAGATGATGTCGGAATGTGGATGAAAGACGACATGTAATAGACTCCATCTTTAAGGTTGTCTCATAGAGGAGTCGCCCATGTTCGTTGATCCTTAACCAAAAAATAAGAAGCAAAGAATTCAATGGAGGTTAAGTTTTGTTGACAGAATTGTGACATAGAAATGAGATTTTAAGAAATCGAAGGAGCACAAAGAACATTATTTAATGTGAAAGATGTTTTGGGACAGAGAAGTTTAGTTGTACAGGTGTGTGATATTTCCTAACGTATTCCGTCACCGATGGTAATTTGGTCTGGCCCACCGTATTCAGAATGCCCAGCAAGATTCGCAAGGTTATTAGTGATATGATGAGATACGCTCGAGTCCAGAAGTCACCTAGAATTGGCATTAGAGTGGTTGCAGTATTAGCAGTAGGAGCATTTCCCGAAGGTTTGATCCCTATAGCATGTTTTGGCGGTGTGACCAAAGCGATCACAAAACTGACACAGAGGACGGTTGGTAGATTTTCCTCCATTCAGGTTCTGATCTTGATTGCTCCCTCGATTATTAGAGGCTGAGATATGAGCACCACGTCCGGATTTGAAGTTTCCTGAGTTGTTTGATGATCCACCATATTACGAACGATAGGAAAAGTTGGCTGTGATAGGCGGATTATTGGCATGCTACTTTCCCCGAGTGAGGTAAGACTTATATGCGATCAGTTTATCATGCAATTCTTTAAATGAGATGGGACTCTCACGAGCTCGGATGGCTACAACAATTTCCCTGTATTCATGTCCAAGTCTGTGGAGAGCATGAATGACAAGGTCATCGTCAGATATGGGCGAGTCAATAAGAGCAATTTCATCAGAGATTCCTGTCAGTTCTTGAAGGAATTCAGCCACAGTTCTGGAATGACAACGAAGAAGTGCAACCCTTTCTTTCAAATGCATTACATGTGATCGACAATGATTAGCATAGAGTTGAGCAATTTTTTTCCAACCTTCACCAAAACTTTTGGCGAATGCAATAAGAGGAAGGACGGCTTCTAATAAAGAAGCAAAGATTACATGAAGAAGAAGTTGGTCCTGTCTGATCTAGGCCGCATATGCAGGATTACTGCAAGACTCATCCTCTGATCCAAGCATTTCAGCGGGACATGGATTTGTGTCATCAACAAATCCGATGAGAATATAGCCAATGAGAAGAGCATGAAATTGTGCATGCCAAGAAGGATAATTTTGAGAAGCGAGTTTTACTGGAGTATGAGCCACACTTGGTGCGATGAGACCTAATGCAACAAGTACAAAATGTGAGAGTACAGGGACGCTGGCATTCCTATTGGTGTTGGAGTTATCAAAGCGTGAGGTTTCTGAGGCCATAGTGCTGGATGGGAAAAAAAATTGAGGATCGATGAGCTCAAAGGAGCAAGAAAAGCTCTGATATCATACAAGGATTGATGTGTATTTCAATAGCATAACTTCACAACTCAATGTGCACATGTTATGTACAAGAGTTCAACACTAATCTAGGCTACCCGAATGGAAGTGATTGCCTTGCTTCCTATAATTAAGAGATACTGGTTATATTTACAGCTAGTTATTTATAGAATAATTAACGAAATTACTGAGATTCCCTAATATTATTCACCTGGGCTGAGTTTTGTCAGTTTCTAGTCATGGGCATGCACACTCTTTGTGAGATTAAAGTAGGAGGAAAATGATTTTAATAATTTTGTTGTTGTTATGTAATATATATATATATATGGAAAGAATAGATCTGACAATTTTTCCTTTGGTTTTTTTCCCGATAAACGAAAGCAGCAGCCGCTGTTGTTCACTCGCTGGCACAAAACGCCAAACGACGTTGTACTCCTTCTATTAACCGTTGTTCTTCGTGAATAAAAGAGGGAAAAACGTGCCAACTATAAGATAGAAAAAGAAAATTGATAAGACTCCCCTTATGTGTTGAATCATCCATCATTGTTGCTGATTAATTTCTGATCAAGTAGAATAAAAACACAAGGTAAGAAGAACTAGAATTAGCTAATTGTTCGATTGGTCCAAAGAACACTAGAAAATTTGGATGCATCATCTGAATCCGCATCAAGGGGAAAGAAGCAGGCGAAGGAGCAACGATGCAATGAATTCGACAACGGGTGAATGTTCGAAATTGAAGGAGGATATTCATACGATGGAAGAGAGTAGTCTCCATGGATTAGATGATCAAGGTGTATTTTTATGTGTTGAAATCCTAACCAAACCACTCTAAAAGAAACACTCATGAGCAGAAATGAGAGAAAGAAAAAAACAAAAAAAATTTAAAAAAAGAAACAGTACGACATGGATCGATGTCAATGGGCACTGTCGTTTTTTTTTTCCGAGAAGTCCTAATCAAGATTCGAGATACCGAAAAAAATATCGGTATCGATTTATAAAAAAAACGAAACAATACTCCGATACGGGGACGTATCGGATCGGTACGAACAAGTACACATTTTTAAATAAGAAAAAATATATAGTTGTATGAAATTAGTCATAAAAAAAAATACTTAATCAAATAATATAAAATAAGACAAAAATTAATGCAATTCACGGAATATCGAGTTAAATAACGTGATAAAATTGTCAAACAAATGAAGAATGACGAGGACCTTGATATTGCGATCCTGACGCATCATAGTTGTATGATTCATATGTGTCATATCCACCCCCGTCGTTGTCATCGTCTTCTTTTGTGGGGAGATTAGTATCACAACGATCACCGTGCTAGCTACCAGATCTCACATATATTTTTTGATCTCCATAGAGACCATTTCACAAGGCTTTACTTCTCCCCTCATACCTGCTAAATGCCGTTTCATCCTTGACACACCTCCGCCCATAATTTTTTCACAATAATTACATTGCACTCATAAGCTATTATTTTTGTCAGTATTGACTGCAACACAATGTTGTCATGCTGGATCATGACGATTATCTCTATTATCGATCATTTGATTATTGTTATGAAGTACTGTGAGAACAAAGAAGAAAAATAAGGAGAAGTAAGGAAAATCAATTACAAGGAAGAAAAATAAGTAAGGAATGGACTATGGAGTGATACGAAAAAATAAAAATCAGTATTATATAGAAAAGTAAGAAAAAAATAAAGAAAAGATAAAATAGAAAAAAAAAAACAAAAGCAAAACATAAAAAAAAAAATTTAGTTTCAAAATTTACCATATCGATATATTGGACTGTCTGGACACATATTAGAACGATACGCGGTACGTATTGGAACCCATCTTCTTCTTTGTGTAGCAGACCTCTTCTTCTTCTTCTTTGAGAGAGCGATTAGCAGTGCAGTTCTTTGAGATTGGGAGGAGAGGGGTGGTGATTAGCAGTGCTCTTCTTTGAGAGGTCCAATTGAACCCATCTTCCTCTGATTGAAGTGAACTTATATTCAAAGGGTTTCGCCATGTGTTTGTACGCAATCTATCAATGAAAACAATCATCGATTCGATCTGATATTCGAATCATCATCTATGTTGTTAGTGTCTTTCTAATCAGTGTTTTCTCCGATGCAGCATATCTGCGGATATCGAGATGCAGATTGCACGACGATCGACACCTGTCCACGCCACTGCTAGCGGCTGTGCGGCAGCTACGGCGGAGGTGATTTCAGAGGATGTGGTGGCTGCGCTTCACGATTTGGTGCGCGAGAGTGAGAGGTACGAGAAGAGGAGTAATGTTACGAACGGGTCTGTTAATTATAAACACAAACAATAACAAGTGCGCAAAATAAATGAGACAAAGATTTTTAGGTGGAAACCCTTGCAGAAAAAACCATAGGCGGTCGCCGACGACGAAGAATCCACTAGTCAAATGAGAAAATACAAAAGGAGCTACACTCAAAATATTGAGAATCTCATAATAAGGGATAGAGATAATAATCTCTAAAACAAATTCCTTAAATCCTCAATTTGTTGTGTGTATATGTGAAACCCCACTCTCTGCCTTATCCACACTTCCTCTCCTTCCTTCTCCTTCCTCTCCCCTTTGCACTTGCCCTTCTTCTCTGTGCCTCTTTTCTGCCATCATCTCCTCTGCCTCTTCTTCTTCTTATCCATAGAACAGACACGGATGCAACACAGAAAAAACACAGAAGGTTCACGCGGAAAAGGAGAGGGCACATGCGGAAACGCGTACGATTTGAGGCATCACTTTCAACAAATCTTCATCTTGACTCAAATCAACTTCATTGTCGTCGAGTAACCTCCACCTAGGCTTCAAGCGAGCCTACCTGTCCTCCACTCCTAAGAGCTTTAGGCAATGACGAAACTTCGAAACAGGAACCGATTTCGTCAACATATCTGCTGGATTTTCTGCAGTAGCAATCTTCATCATGATGATATTTTTAACGTCTCGTACGAAATAATATCAGATGTCAATGTGTTTGGTTCTCTCATGATGCATGGGCCTTCTCTTTGCCCTCGTGGCTTCTCAAGCTGCCTGTTTCCTTTATAGAATCCGCTATATGGGTCTGCAT
>JAOVYX010021007.1:0-16295 GCA_035668315.1 Drosera spatulata | reverse complement strand
TGGAAACCTGAGACACAAAGTGGCTTTGGCTAATGAGGAAAAAGTCATGATGAGATGCACAAGCTTCCCATTTTATGTGTTCAACAGCAGATGACTGCTTGTTCAACAGTGGTCCAATGCTTCTAATGTTCATGATTTTGATTTAATTATTATTTTGGCGTGTTTAAATTGGGATGGTTTTCAAGAGGCCTTGATGTGTTTTGGGTTGAAAGTCATGGTCATATGATGCCATGTCAAGGTGTTGCAACAACAGTCGTGATAGTTGTTGAAACTGATCATATGTTCGACGAGATAATCTACGGTTTGGAAAAATTAGTTCATATTGATGGGAGGTAGAATACAAAACAATGCGAAATAAATCGTCTCCCACTTGTTAGGAAACAAACGAAGTAAAGAATAAAACAGTAAAGATACAAAGACACGATTCTTACGTGAAAAACCTCTCGATATGAGGAGTAAAAAACCACGAGGTCGAAACCCACTTCAAAGTTTCACTATCAACGAAATAATAGGTACACAAGCTGCTCTCTACATATCACCAGAGACAATCAACAAACAAACCAAACCCGCGACACAATCTGATTCAACAAAGGTAAGAGCCGAACACTGTCCACAAAAACAGCCCTACAATCTGTCAGCAATATCTCAGCGTAGAGTACTCCAAACGACACACCGTTAGTTTCAGATTAAAGATCACTGAGAGAGGAACGCGCTCACCAAATTTCATCCCAATCCAACACCGGATTGACCTCCAAACAGCCTTCCAAAATAGACTGCACAGTGCATAATTTCATATTAAAATCTGTCGAGATCGATTTTGAGGAAGCTGCTGTTCATTCCTGGCCTACTTGCTGAATCTTGTTTGGATGTATTGCAATAACTATCCTGTGTGTCCAAGCTTGTGAACGGCTGCCCTATTCTCTTACACACGCATCACAATCTTTTTTTTTCCCGCAAAACCAAAACACACATATATAAATCTTAATCAAGTTTGGGCTCTTCCATATAATAAAATATATGGGTTTTTATCATCGTGATTTCTCCACAAGGAGTGAATCCGCTCCGATAAAAATCCCCCTCACGACGAAATGGAAAAACACGTCATTCCTGCGATCGAACGGCATACCTTAAGGTTGTGTCTTGGTAATGATTTAATAAGCACATCAGCATCATTATCATCTGTGTGAATCTTTTCAAGATGAACCTTCTTCTCATCAAGGACATCTTTAATCCACATGTAGCGAGTATCAATATGCTTCGTCTTCCAATGATAGGTAGAATCTTGTTGAGATGAGTCGCACTTTGGTTGTCACAAAATAACATATAACGCTCTAATTTTAACCCCAAATCTTGAATGAATCTCTTCATCCAAAGTATCTCCTTACATGTTTCCATATCTGCAATAAACTCTGCTTCTGTCATAGAAAGTGCAACGTATTTCTGCAACCTCGACTGGCAGGAAACAACTCTCATTGAGAAAATCATCAAATAACCTTAAGTAGACTTTCGACTGTCGATATCTCCAGTTAAATCTGAATCTGTGTGACCGACTAACGACAGCTTATCTTTTTCAAAACACAGTCTAAGTTTGGAAGTACCTCGAAGCTATCTCAATTTCCACTTCATTGCTTCCCAATGAGCTTTACCTGGTAACAGAAAACAACTCACAACACTAACTGCATGAGCAATGTCAAACCTCGAATATACCATCACATGCATCAAGTTACCAACCGCTGAAGCTATAGGAGAGCTTATCACTTTAGCATTTCCCATATTGAATTTCTGAAGTACTTTCTCAATGTACTTCTCTTGTGATATCCACAACTTCTTGGCATCTCTGTCTCGATCAATCTTGATATCAAGAATCTTCTTTGCTGTCCTCATGTCCTTCATAGCAAAGGACTGACTCGATTGCTTCTTCAACCTGTCAATACGAGAAGCATTCTTGCCAACAATCAACATATCATCAACATATATCAACAGAATTATAAAGTCATCATCTGAAAAACTCTGCACGAATATACAATGGTCATCTTTGGTCTTCCTGTAGCCATGCTGTTTCATAACAGACTCACACTTCTTGTATTCGGTCCAATAAAACTCCTCCTTAAGGTTGTGTCTTGGTAATGCTTTAGTAAACATATCAACATCATTATCATCTGTGTGAATCTTCTCAAGATGAACCTTCTTCTTATCAAGGACATCTTTAATCCACATGTAGCGAGTGTCAATATGCTTCGTCTTACCATGATAGGTAGAATTCTTGTTGAGATGAGTCGCACTTTGGTTGTCACAAAACAATATATAACGGTCTTATTTGAACCCCAAATCTTGAATGAATTTCTTCATCCAAAATATCTCCTTACATGCTTCCGTATCTGCGATAAACTCTACTTCTGTCGTAGAAAGTGCAACGTATTTCTGCAACCTCGACTAGCAGGAAACAGCTCCCCCTGAGAAAATCATCAAATAACCTTAAGTAGACTTTCGATTGTCGATGTCTCCGGTTAAATCTGAATCTGTGTGACCGATCAACGACAGCTTATCTTTTTCAAAACACAGTCTAAGTTTGGAAGTACCTTGAAGATATCTCAATTTCCACTTCACTGCTTCCGAATGAGCTTTACCTGGATTTAATAGAAAACAACTCACAACACTAACTGCATGAGCAATGTCCAACCTCGAATATACCATCACATACATCAAGCTACCAACCGCTGAACCTATAAGAGAGCTTACCACTTTAGCATTTCCCATATTGAATTTCTGAAGTACTTTCTCAATGTACTTCTCCTGTAATATCCACAACTTCTTGGCATCTCTGTCTCGATCAATCTTGATACCAAGAATCTTCTTTGCTGCACCCATGTCCTTCATAGCAAAGGACTGACTCGATTGCTTCTTCAACCTGTCAATGCGAGAAGTATTATTGCCAACAATCAACATATCATCAACATATATCAACAGAATTATAAAGTCATCAGCTGAAAAACTCTGCACGAATACACAATGGTCATCTTTGGTCTTCCTGTAGCCATGCTATTTCATAACAAACTCAAACTTCTTGTATCATTGTTTTGGTGCTTGTTTTAGACTGTATAAACTCTTTCTCAATCTACAAACGTAATCCTTTTTTTCTTTTATACATGTATATCCCTTCTTGCAGATCACCACGTAAGAAGACTGTCTTGACATCCATCTGTTCAATCTCTAAGTGTAGGCTACGTGTTAGGCCTAGAACCACACGAACGGATGATAACTTCACAACTGATGAAAATATCTCTTCAAAGTCAATCCCTTTCCTCTGAGTGAACTCCTTAACAACTAATTTGACTTGATATTGCATCTCTGAAGTCAACTCATCATGCTTCAACCTGAATACCCACTTGTTCTTCAAGACTTTTCTATCTTTAGGCAGCTTCACTATGTCAAAGGTATGATTATCGTGGAGAAACTTCATCTCATCCTACATGGCCTCAAGCCATTTACTCTGGCATTCACCATCCAAAGCCTCTGAATAGGATTTTGGTTTACCTGCATCAGTCACTGTCACATAATGATCTGAAAGATATCTAATAGATAGTTTCGGATCTCTAGTTTACTGTCAGAGCTAAACATTCCATAGAGTAATTTGCGGAACGTCTACTGAGATCTTTGCTGGAATCTCTGGTTCAGGAATGACATCATCAATGTCAACTGGCTCTGGGACATGTATAACTTCTGGATCAACCTGCTCATCTTACTTAACTTGTATGGGCACATGTGCATAAAAAACTCAATCCAAATCAATCAAATCATCACTAACCTGTGGCGCTGAAATCTCTGCTTTCTCAATGTCCCGAATAGTCTGATCTTCCAAGAACACAACATCCTTGTTTCTTACAAGTATCTTCTCAACTGGATCATAAAACTTGTAGCCGAACTCATCTTTCCTATAACCGATGAATATGCACTGTCGAGATTTCACACGAGTTTCGAGCTCTCATCTTTGGGTATGTGAACAAATGTCTTGTATCCTATAATGTTCCGACTTTTCATTACTTATTAATTATACATATGATGTCACTGTCATTGGGCCCAACGTTTCAGTTAGGCAAAAATCATAAACTTCCTATGTTAGTCATAAGAATTAAGATAAGTTCATTTATCCATCATTAGTTTAAAAACTTTTGATGCACTCAATTATAACTCATAATTAATATCACCTTTGCAGCGGAACTTACAT
Source organism: Drosera spatulata (assembly GCA_035668315.1). Lineage (NCBI taxonomy): Eukaryota > Viridiplantae > Streptophyta > Magnoliopsida > Caryophyllales > Droseraceae > Drosera > Drosera spatulata. The sequence continues at coordinate 12,070 of JAOVYX010021007.1, read as the reverse complement.
CTCTTTGTAATATCATAACATCTTTCATACATAAGGTAAATCTAGCATCAAATCTTAGGTCACACTTCTACTTCAAGTCTTGCTCTTGTAACAAAGAAAAGAAGAAAGACACAAAAAAATAGTAACTGTGAGCTATAGGAGCTCAATAACGTGTCGGTCCCCTTACCAGGGGTTACACGAGAGAAGAAGATAAGAAAAGAAAAGGAAAATGATCACTTGGATCCTTTATTCCAGCACTCTGGAATTATCATGCCAATCTGACATTCACAATTATCATCACAAGCATACCAGTGATTCACCCTAATCACACAAGCACGCTTAACATCACGTAACAACGCTCGAAACTACGCGTCCAGCGACACTCTAGACATTATCAACGTCATTACTACCGTCATACCCTTTATAGTATGACAATCAAGACCTTCATATCAAACAAAATGAGACAATGACACTGTGACACGACAGATCCCCAGTTCAAGTCTCACGCACTGCTATACTCAACAATTCACTCAAGATTTTGTTATACTTACCATTATATCAATCACAAAATGATGATAGACAATAGAAACCCTCAATATTATAACTGTGTCTTTGACGAGACTTATTCAATTTCATAAGTAAGCTCTTTTCAACTTTAGGAAAAGAGATAACCGCGAAAGGGGATCAGTCAAAGCAGAGCTCAGGGTCTCCTGTAATGAGATACCCTCATACCAAAACGACCTCGCAAGATCAATGAAAGAATGTCACCACAAAGTCACTGTGACACTGTGACACGACAGATCCCCAGTCCAAGTCTCACGCACTGTTACACTCAACAATTCACTCAAGATTTTGTTATACTTATCATTATATCAATCACAAAGAGATGACAGACAATAGATACCCTCAATATTATAATTGTGCCTTTGACGAGACTTATTCAATTTCATAAGTAAGCTCTCTTCAGTTTTAGCAAAAGAGATAATCGCGAAAGGGGATCAGTCAAACCAGAACCCAGGGTCTCCTGTAATGAGATACCCTCATACCAAAACGACCTCACAAGGTCAATGAAAGAATGTCACCACCAAGTCACTGCATAACACATGTGATAGACACAATGCTATTTGTTTTTTATACCACGGAGTTATCCCACCAATTAGGGATTTACACTCCTTTTATTCACTCATTCTCTTTATACCAGCAAACAAGACACAACACAAACTCATAAATGATCTTATCACGGCACACAACAAGTGATGGGTAATAAGATACGTTAGAACACATTTTATGTTAAATACAATTAGTGACAACGACCAAAGATTTCAACGCATATTATTATACTCACGGTATAATAATACGTATCCCCACACACAATAAATCTAAATGTTACCTTTTATCATAATTCTTCACATGCACATGCTCAGTTTCGTCCTTAAGTGACAACGAGCAGTGTCTCCAAGTCTTATAATATAATAGGATAAGCGTATTAAAACACGTTCTTATGAATGATTGTTCATGCTATGAAGTTAAGCATATTTATTCGTACTTCTTGAAAAACCACCATAGTAATATTATGTGGTGGTGTCAAACTTTGAGAAAAGCCTTTAATACTTATTGTGATAGTTCTTGATGATGATTTTATGTATTTATCATTATTAGAAGTGTTTGTGCACATTTAGAGTTGTTTCAAGGTCAAAATGATTCATTTTTAAATTCTGTCCAACATGTCCCTTTGATACGTTTAAATCTATAACTTATCGTATACACCTCTAAAAATTATTTTGTAAATTTTTACATAAACTAGACTCTATAATCTTTTCATAAAATTAGAGTTTTTATCATGAAATCTTACCAATAATAACAGTTTATTCGTTAAAGTTTATATTTTCTTCTAGATCAAACACTTTGACATTTCTTCAGTAATCAGTTCATAAATCCTTGCATACAAATCTAAATCTAGATTTTTAAACTGTTCTGAAAATTACACTTCAAACGATTTCTATTGATATAAGGCTCATTTTTTTTTTAACTCTTTCTGTATAATTACAGATCAAGTCACAAATTGATCCTTGTAACGAGTTTTAATAGATTAACATATTTCCACGTTTTGATTTATATTGTGAGATTCACAACTCCAAATCATGATCTATTAACTTTATCAGAAACTAGACATATAAGGATTTAACATATATTAAAATTAGAATTTATCACAGAGTCTTTGATTTTCCATAAAATTTTTAAATAAGATGTTCATCTTTTCTTATTAATGGTAAAAGATCATCGTCACCTTATAACCCTAACTTCTCCTCCTCTTCTCTTTTCAGAACGAAGAAGAAATTGATAGTAAATAATGGTGAAAAACTCCATAAAATTTAGTTTCACGATAATTAATGTGAATAGTAAATAATGGTGAAAAACTCCGTAAAATTTAGTTTCACGATAATTAATGTGAATAGTAAATAATCGTATGTTATAATTTATTTTACGGGATTAAAAGACTTGTTTGACGATATAATAAGAAAAGAATACAAAATATGAATGAAATACAACCCTAATACGCAAATACGGAGAAATAGCTCTTAATATAAATATACTATATTTATACGAAAATGACTTAAACCTAATATTGGTACTTATTTTTCTTTATATCAATTTCTTCTCCACCTAGATTTTTAAAAATAATCTCTTCTCTTGCATGAGAAGGAGTATTTTCATGTTTGTAAGAAGTTTTTCAAGGAGAAGAGAGTTTGTATTTATAGAAACCTAAATTAATTACAATAATTTTAGTGGATAATTAGTGGATAATTAATTTAATTTAGGTGAAGAAGAAATTGACATAAAGAAAAATAAGTGCCAATATTAGGTTTAAGTCATTTTCGTATAAATATAGTATATTTATATTAAAACTTATTTCTCCGTATTTGCGTATTAGGGTTGCATTTCATTCATATTTTGCATTCTTTTCTTATTATATCGTCAAATAAGTCTTTTAACCTCGTAAAATAAATTATAACGTACGATTATTTACTATTCACGTTAATTATCGTGAAACTAAATTTTACGAACTTTTTCGCGTCCTTATCATATTTTTGTCATGATTTTGATAAACAAATTTTACAACCCCATTGTATAAATTACGACGTTTAGTAATATATTATTTTTATTATTATTTGAGAAAATAAATTATCTCAAATTTTTTGAGTCTACACACCTAAAGGCACGCAAGTGATCATACGAGACATCTTTCCCTATCCAAACTCGATCAGGAACATCAAAATCCAAAGGAATACAAGGAATAAGGTTATAACATGAACAACAGTATTCAAAGCCTCATCCCAAAAGGACCTCGATAACTGTGCATGTGAAAGCAAGCAACTCACCCTTCAACTAGTGTTCTATTCATTCTCTTGGCTAAACCATTGAACCGAGACGCCTTTTGGTGTCTAATACCCTGCTGTTTGTAATACTCATCAAAAGGATCACAATACTCTCCCCCGTTATCAGTTCTGATGCATTTCAATTTATTTCCTGTTTGCCTCTCAACCAATGCATGAAACTGTTTAAAAACATCTAACACTTGATCTTTATACTTCAAGGTATAAACTCATACTTTCCCTGAACAATCATCTATGAAGATAATGAAATAGAGAGACCCACCAAGTGTTCTTGTCTTCATAGGACCATAAACATCAGAATACACTAAATCAAGAATACCTCGTTTTCTAGATGGAGGAGAACTCTTGAAAGAAACTCTGCTTCACTTTTCTGCTATGCAATGAGCACACCTCTTTAACGCTGGATTTTTCAAACCTGAAAGGAGCTTTTTCTTGGCCAAATCAGACAATCCCTTCTCAGTGATATGACTGAGACTTCTATGCCAAAACTCTATTTTCTCTTCTTCATCAGCTGCAGAAATCTTGTCAACACATAATTTCGCTTGTATGATGTAGAAAGAAGAGTGTTTGGTTCCTCGAGCCATAACCAAAGAACCTTTAGTGAGCTTCCATTGGCCATCATAGAAGGTGCTATAAAAATTTTCATCATCCAGCTTACCCGTGAAAATCAAGTTCAGACGAATATCCAGAATGTGTCTAACGTCATGCAATACTAACGTCGTGTCGTTATTGATCTCTAGGCATACATCCCAGATGCCTACAATTACTGCCAGTCCATTATTTCCCATCTTCACAGGAGCGTAGTCAACTGTCCTGTACAATATGAAGAAATCCCTACGAGATATAGCATGAATTGATGTACCACTTTTAATCACCCAACTGGTCTCATGACGCATAAAATTCACAATATTACCATCAAACACTAACAGAAACCCATCAAAAACTGTTATAACTCAATCATCTTTCATAGCTGTCTCAGACTTCTTCTCTTTGTTCTGCTCATGCAACTCTCTCTTCAAAACAAGGCAGAATCGCTTAAGATGACCTTTCTGATGACAATGATGACATTCAACATTTGCATACTTGTTGGACGCACCTCTGCTTTTGCTTCGACTCTTATATCTGTTCATCGAATCACGACTGTTGCTTTTACCTTAGTTCTCAACAACCAAGGCATCCTGATGCGAGAAGTCTCTTGTGTCTTTCTTCTCATCTCTTCATTTAGAATACTACACTTGGCGAGATCTATGATAATAGTGCTATTCGGAGCAGAATTAGACAACGATATGAAAAAATTCCTACAAGATGTAGCATGAACCAATGCATCACTGTCAATCATCCAGTTGCTCTCATGACACATAAAATTCACGAAATCACCACCAAACACTAACAGAAACTCATCAGAAACTATTACAACTCGATCACCTTTCTTATCAGTCTCAATCTTCTTCTCTTTGCTCTGCTCATTCAACCCTCTCCTCAGAACATGATAGAATCTCTTAAGATGACCTTTCTGATGCATGGCAACAATGACATTCAACGTTCACATACTTGTTGGACGCACCTCTGCTTTTGCTTTGACCCTTACCTCTATTCATCGAAGCACGACTGCTGTTTCTACCTCTATTCTCAATAACCAAGGCATCATGATGCGAAGAAGTCTCCTGTGTCTTTCTTCTCATCTCTTCATTCAGAATACTACTCTTGTCAAGATTCATGATAATAGTACCATTCGGAGTAGAATTAGACAACGAAATTCGAGAAGTCTCCTATGAGTCAGGTAGAGTGCCGAGTAACCACAAACCTTGGACCTCATCATCAAATATGATCTTCATTCCAGAAAACTGATTTATTATTCCCACAAAGGAATTCAAACGATCAGTTAGCGGAGTACCATCACGATATCGCAATGTCATCAACTGTTCAATCATAAATAGTTTGTTGTTCCCTGTCTTTTTAGTGTACAACTCCTTGAGCTTACTCCACAAGGTGCGAGCATTCGGTTCCCCTGAAATATTATTCAGTACATTGTCATCAACCCATTGTCTGATGTAATCATAAACCTGACCATGTAAAATATTCCACTGATCATCATATTTGTCCGCAGGTTTCTGTTAAGAAAACACGAACATGTAATAATCTTCCATCTTTCCTTTCCATAGATAGTAATTCGAGCCATTCAATATAATCATTCTATTCGTATTTGTCTCCATTGTTCAACAGAAATCAAACCGAGTACGATCTTGCTCTGATACCACTTTGATGGGAGGTAAAATATAAAACAATACTAAATAAATCATCTTTCACTTGTGTAAACCTATTAGGAAGCAAACGAAGTAGAGCAGAAAACAATAAAGATACAAAGACACGATTTTTACGTGGAAAACCCCTCGATGTGAGGAGTAAAAAATCACGAGGTCGAATCCCACTTCAAAACTCCACTATCAACGAAATAATGGATATACAAGGTTCTCTCTAGATAGCACTAGAGGCAATCAACAATAGCAAACCAAATCCACGACACAATCTGATTCAATAAAGATATAAGAGTTGAACACTGTCCACAAAAACAGCCCTGAGTTCTGTCGGCAATATCTCAATGTAGAGTATCCAAACAACACACCGTCAGTTTCATCACTGTGAGAGAAACACGCTTATCAAATTTCACCTCGATTCGACATCGAATCGACCTCCAAACATCCTTCCAAAGTAGACTGCACAGTGCCAAATTTCAGCACAAATCCTGTGAGATTGATTTCGACAAAACTGTTGTCCGTGCCTGGCCTTCTTGCTGAATCTGGTTTCGATGTATTGCAACAACTATCCTGTGTGTCCAAGCTTGTGAACGGCTGCCTTATTCCCTTACACACGTATCATAATCTTTTTTCCCCCCAAAAATCAAAACACACACATATATAAATCTTAATTAATTTGGGCTCTTTCATATAATAAAAATATATGGGTTTTCGTCATCGGGTTTTCTTCACAAGGAGTGAACCCGACCCAACACATATATCTAAAGAGAAAATCATTGAAGCTAATACAACAATCAAGTAACTGTTGCAGCACTGCACCTCCTGTTTTTTATGTATTGCATTTTTCTTCATGTGCACTATAGTTTCAAAGTCAAAAAATGATATAGTACACATGAAACAAAATACAGTACATAGGGAGTAGTGGATGCAGCTGCAGCAATTACTTGGTTGCTGCTACACCAAGCATGCTCCAAATTTCTAAATACAATTACGAACTACATAATAAGTAGGATTAAAGACTATCTTTGTGAACCACCATATGACGCCAAATGGCACAGCGAAGTACTCAAGAAGAAGTACTTCAATTCCATAGGCAATATGTTAAGCAATGTATCTTGAAGATTTCCAACCTTGGTCTTATATGTATGCTCTATTGAATCTTGGAAGTAATGTTTTACTAGACGTTCTAATTGGCAATAAAAGATGTCTCATGGGGGTCTATGTTAAGAATTGAAGGATCATAGTCGTTATATGGTCTTATATACTCGGAATTGGAATTTCCTTACCGTAACCAACAAAATGAAGGAAAAGAATACCAATGTGAACATTCAACGTCGGAGCATAAATGTATATTTTTTTATATTTTTTTTATTTTATTTTTATTTTGCAGAACATAAATAGATAAGCTCATACCTCTACATTCAAGATGTATACTTGTGCTCGATCATATAGATTTCAAATGCTTTTCAAAAGAATATCAATGATTTTTAGAACATTTAGCTCGGTGTGTTCTCAATCCTGTAACACGATCTAGTGTGTTCTCAATCCTGTAACACGATCTACATGCAAGTTCGCTCGACCTGCCAATGTGAGCATTAACGTCTAAAACCCCAAGTGCATGTTTGATGCATAACGTCTGAAAGCAAAAGAAAAACTCCTACTAGTTTGACAAGAGTTAAACCTGTGATCTCAGAATATAGTACTACAGGTGAATGTAAAAGAACCAAAGTTATTATAAAATGTTCATAATAGTGTCAATATCTTAACAGTTTCCCTATGTCTTAAAGAAAAAGGGGGTTTGGGTTTGGGATGATCATGAACAAGGAAAGTCCAACTAAACAAATTGCATGCAGTGTTTGGTCCAAAAATGGTGAAGAAATCAGGATGTTGGACTCTAAAGCAAAAGGAGAAGTTGATAGCTTGGGGTCTCTCTCTCTCTCTCTCTCTGCCTATGTAGCCACCCCTCCCAAAAATGGTAAAGCCTCAGCTCTCCTTCCATGGTATCATAATGACTTCTATTTATAGAAATAATTCAACCACCCAACATTGCAGAACTTTGAATATTTTGCCCATTGGCTGCTCTTTTGCTTTGCTTGTTTGCCTTGTATGTATGTGACAAGGACTGCCATGTGCTTTTTGCTAATTTATGAGAATCAAATGTTATGCGTAATTTTTCCCTTTGGTCATCCTTGAGTTCATACTTCATACTTCTAAGTTACGATGGTTATGCTTCTACTTTTGTCTGTCGGTAAAATCCTGCTTTGTTGTACTTGTAGTTAATATCGTCCAGTGCAGGATGCGAGGAAGAGAAAATGTCGCAGTTTTATCCCAATATATGTGATTTGTATCTTATTGTCCTCAAGAGATATTCAATCCCTTATCACTGAGCTAATCTTTCTTGGCATGCACGGGTCCAATGCATGCACAAAAAGAAGTTTGGGCCTCAAAGGGATCAGCCCAAGGACAAGAATTTACAAGTCATGCCGAATTTGGGCCTAAGAGAGCCCAACTCAAATTGTACTCGGGGCACTTGATACATTATACAAAGGCCCGCATGTTGAAAACTTTGGTCATATAATTTGCATTTGTAATATTTCCAAACGAACAATTTTGAGGTAAGGGAGAAAGTTTAAACATTGATCCAGTGGTCATAATCCCAGGGACCATGATTGATCACAGCAATGTGAATAATTACATTTATCCTGCTTCTTGTACTTTCGACGGTTGACACATAACTCTGGTTTCCGTATGCGACGATGGCGATCACATTTCTTATTGTTTCGGAATGCAACAAACATGGTTCGAGCTATAAACAAGACTGGCAAAGTAGCTCAAAACCGTCATGTGGGAAACAAGAATAGCCTAGAAGAGAAGATTAAAAAAGGCGATGCTAAAGATAGGAGACATCAATGGAAGTTATTTGGAAATGTTTTTTCTTTCCCTCGTCAATCAAAAACTTTTGGAAAGGGCCAAGTTGCTCAACACATTGTACTGTACTACATAAAATGGAAGAAGAACGAGAATGGAAGAAGGGTCCCTATCTTATTATGTTGGGACTTTGGCTGACAAGACAACTAACGTTGTATAAATATGCATGCAGATTCTAACGGTCATAATCTTCCAGCAGATTCCAACAGTCATAAGGATTATATGAATTGAGATCTATCAAAACTGACAAATATCATAATTTTGCCTCAAGAGGGTCGAATTTATAACAAAAAACCTACTGTATACGGAAAATAATTAAACCAGAACCAGTGGCGCTGAACAGGTGAAGTTCAGAAAAAAAAACAACACGAACTAGCAACTGCCTCATATATTTCACCTCAAAATACACTTGGAACCAAAGAAAAAAAAAAACATGAAGGTCAAGAACCAAAGAGGCAAAAAGGGGAGAAGAAACAAGAACAATGCACAAACAGGGCCATTTTATTAACCATAGATCTCACGTTTGCTCAATAGAAGTAATGACGATACTATTTGAAAATCTTATTTATATAAAATTTGCAAGTACATATAAATCGACACCCAACCGAGCCACAGCCACGGGAGGACACGAGCCCTGGAGGCCCGACCAAGCTACGGGAGGACACAAGACCTGCAAGCCCCTACATAGTACAATGAAAACATGACGGCCTGCTATGCACTAATCATTGTTTTCAGGATTTCAGGAAGATTGGTTTCGAAGCCATGACGAGAATGCGTCGAGCGTCATCACGTCGCATCTGTAGTCATTAAGGAACCCATTAAGCATAGGCCAAGTGAAGTCCGGATAGAGGCTTGCCTTGCCGCTACCTTCTCCTTTAGCTGCTGAAAGCAGCTCCTCTGGTGGCTTAACAACTTTATCCTCTTTCGGGCATAAAAAGTATGCAACAGATTTCCTAGCAGTCTCCTTGCTGATCACTGCCCTGTGCACACAGCTCTTGTATATCCCATTCGACAGCGCCTGCATACACTCCGACAGCTACATCAGTCACCAATGTAACAGTATTCCAGGGGAAACTAATGAAAGATATACGGAGTTATACGCTTATATTCTGTCATCAACATCATCGATTTGAGTATGGCATGGCAGCCGGAGATGTATATGTAGTACGGTAGTACTGGTTGGCTTACCACGAAAGTATCTCCAACGTTAACCACAAAAGCTCCAGGACTGGGAGGAATAGAGTGCCATTTTCCATCCACAAAAACTTCAAGTCCACTAACATGATCCTGATGAAGAATCGTCAACGTTGTGGGATCGCAATGAGGACCGGTTCCGAGAACCAAGAGAGGCTTTTGGCAAGGAGGGTAGTAGTTCAATCTCAAGATTGAATCATTCGCATCAAAGTATCTTCTGAAATAGTTTCTCTCGAGTCCTAAGCTCATTCCGAAGAGCTCCATGATATCAAGGCAAAGGCGATTCATGGCTCCACAGTACTCCTGGTAAACAGCCCTGATCAAAAGTGAAAAGAAACAAGAGGTCATTTAAAATTTGAGAAATCTAGCTCATCTGCTCATAAGTACGGAGATGCATGCACAAAGGTCGACATGCCTTTATCAACTTATCATGTGATAACAGCATCGACAAAGATAAATAGTGTGCAAAAACAAACAAAAAGACAATTTCTCAACGCCAGCAATTTTCTTCTGATGCAATCAAGTCAGAAACATATGCAGGAAAGAAGAAATTACTGGCATGGTGGCATGTACTTACCTGAATTCCTTAAGCTCATCCCCAAAGAAATCTAAGTAGTTCTGATCAATATTCAATGTGTCGCTATCAGAAGAATATAAAAACGTCAGTGTCTCTTTCCATGGAAGCTTGGAAGTGAAGCGGTCGGTGAAGCTACTGGCAAACGAACGACCCTTTTGCTTTAGGTCCAGTGGCATGCGAAAGAAGATGTCGTTGAGCTCGAGAGCCCTGGCCAAAAGGCTAGGATCCACACCATGGTTGACTACGAGAAAGTACCCATGCCTTTTGCATGCTTCGTCCACATGAGAAATAGCTTTTGCAACCTGAAGTGGGTCCCCCGAGAGAACCTCCCCTATGTCGATAGGAGGAACACGGAGGACCGGTGGATCTGGCATTGGCTTCTCATCATCTGGCCAGATGAATGGGCTCGGTATGGTGGTCGCATGCTGGAGAATCGACGCATCAAACACGATGGGTGAACCCGGCATTGGTGCAAATAGACAGGAGTAGGAGCTGAATCAGATGTGTAAAGTACAATATGCATGATCTGCTTCTACAATGCAGCTGACTTATAAGAGAAACAGATGCCAGAAGCCGTTAAATCGCGCAGGAATATAACACCAAGTGCAAGAAAAGAACCGTAATGCTTATCTGAAAAAAACTGAAATAGGCACCCAAGTACAATGTGTCACTTATTCTCTTGTTCTTTTCCTTGCCTTACATTTCAATAAAAGCTCCAATTCATTATTAACTTGTCCTGTAGCATACCTCGTGGTTTGGTCGGGCATGGAGAATATCACAATACTTCCAAAGATCAGTTTCTTTTACTCCATCCCTTTAGCTTGCTCCCCTTGAGAAAAAAATAAAAAAGATGGACCCGGTTCAGAAGATTGCCACTAACATACAACAATGTCAAAGGAAATCGAATTTCGTATAATAAAGCCTTCCTCCAATAAGTTATGAACGTTAACTTGCTCCCACATACTGCAGTTAAAAGTAGCGTACGATGAGCCACTAATGAACTGAATTGCCAATCGCTAATCGAGTCAGAATATCCTTCTTCATCTCGCCAAAGGCTATTTCTAACTCACAATAAGGTCAAGGGAAGTACCTTATCCTTCAGCCGAGTACGTACGTCGTGCATGGCTAACTCACATAAGTTCGACAGATAGAATTCCTCCTCCAGCTTCATCTGGTTAACTTGCTTCTCAAACAAAAATGGATTCAGTAGGTACCTGACATTCTGCAAGGTCTAGGAAAGAGAATTTTGCAGGCACGAGACTCCATTTTAAGAGAGTTAAGTTGCTCCCTCACAAAGAAAGTAAAAGTACCTCAAGATGTATCACACAGTATGACCACCAACTTGCCTTATCTCGCTTTTCATCGTCTTGCCATTTGGATCTCAGACCTTGACACAGTACATTCATCTGTAGAACCAAAAACCATGCAAGCCCAATCCTTGGCTTCTAATCCAAGAAAAACATATGCAAGCTTACATGACATTATGCTTTTGATACAGACATTACATCTGAAAGGACGTACCTGATGTGCCTTGTTCTTAGTCGTGGGTAACTGCTGCAAGTACCCTGGTCGCATATAGCAGAACAAGAGCTTTACAAACAACCAATAAATGGAGCTTTGTATGCCAGAACTCCATCAGCTGTGCATATGAAGCCCTGGCCCAAGAGTTCCATGCTTTCCACTTTTCAGATCAAATCAGCAGATTGACCGCTCAGCGAACTCCTGTTCAAAGTCATACGATG
>JAOVYX010021006.1:0-16298 GCA_035668315.1 Drosera spatulata | reverse complement strand
CCAGAACCTTCCCCTGCTAGGCGGCTGACCTGGACCTCTTGTCCACAGGTCCAGCACGCGGTCGCAGGGTTGCTCTGTTGCCATACTGTAGCGCCCCGGCCAAATCCTTGCTACCAGGTCTTCACCAAGAACCGTTCGTCAAGCTGACAACTGGCCCCACAGACCAACACTAGTCTTTTCTGTTCGTTTTTGGCCTCACTCACGCGCACCCTGAAAAACTTCCCAGGAGGTCACCCATCCCAACATTGCTCCGCGTTAAACACGCTTAACTACGGAGTTCTAAAGTGATGGGCTACCATAAAGGAAGGTGCATCTTGTTGGTATAGGTAGTACGATCAATCCATTTAAGCATTTCTTTGGGGTATTACATTTTGAGATGATAATTGTGAATGTCGAATTGGTATGATAAGTTCCAGAGTGCAGGAACAAAGTACCTAAGTGGTCATTTCTCTTTTCTTTTCTTTTTTTCTTCTCTCGATCAACCCCGGTTAACGAGGCTGACACGTTAGTGAGCTCATATGGCTCACGGTTACTATTTTTTTGTGTTTTTCTCTTCTCTGTGTTTTCAGGAGTTAGAGACGATGGACAGGTATGATATAGGTTATAGTGCTAATGTGCACCTACTGTATTATGCTTTATGAACTAAGTAAAATATGTAATAAATGAAAAGTTTTCACTGTATTTGATAATATTATTAATTATGTCTAAGTGGGTTTTATTTATTTCTGTACCTAAATCGATTAAATAATTTTTGCCTAGCTAGGGTGTTAGGACTCAACGACAGTGACATCATTTATATTAATATGTATTAATATGTTATGGAAAATTAGGGCGTTACAGATTGGTATCAGAGTAAGGTTTAGGTTAAGGACTAAATGATATCACTTAGGTTTAAGTAAATATTTTATGTGTATTTTGGGGACTAAATTAAATATTTAAGCTTTCTTATGCTTATGCTTGGTTTTAGTCTTATTCCATATTTTTGGGCATGTTATTAAGATAAGTTTGTTTTATGTTTAGCATTGTTAAGACTAGGAGCCAAGGATTCACTTCGAAACGTGTTTCTAGGATGGCTCATTACAAGAGGTCTAGAGTAAATATTGAGGTGCATCTCCATAAGATTAGGATGACCGTTCAGGCACTTAAGAGGACCGATGATAGCATACATCATCCCATATATCAAGTGGAAGCTCTCTTTTACTCACTGTCAAATTATATTGACATGTGCTTCTGGGATCGATTCTATCCCAAGCTGTTCCTTAATGGGGTGCCTAATGAAAAGAGGTGTTTCATAGATGACAAGTGGATCGTTGACTTTGAATCTTGGCGGAAGGTTCTCTATGCATACAACCATTGGTGAAGATGAGTCTTGGTGGAAGTCAAGGGATTTAGCTTAATAATATGATTTTATGTACTAAGTGTGTCCTTGTGTGAGTTTTTATTCGGTGTGGCAAATTATGTAATTATTTGTAATATGTATAAGGATTTTGGTGTGACTATCTATGTACTTATCTTTATAATGAATGCATCATTTATGTACTAAATACTGTTGATAATGGAATTTATTATTTTTATCTTATGTTAATTATCACAGAGATAATTTAAGGGATAATAGTTAATAATGCATGAAATTATAGCACTGTCAACGAAAATAATTTGGATTGATATTTTGCAAATGCTTAAATTATAGGGTGATGGCACACAATGAAAATGAGATTATTCAAACTGAAGGGTCAACGGAATTGGTGGGCTATGCTACGGGAGCTCATCCTGCGGTACAGGAAGGGATCCATGAAGTAACAGCGGAAGAACAACCCCGGAAACAGCCGTCAACTGACCCTATGGTTGTGATTATGGAAGAGCTTTTAAGGATCAGGAGCAAACCAAAGGAACCTACTGAACCTGACACCGAGAAGTACTTCCACAGGCTTAATGCATACTGTCTAAAATGGTTTACAAGAGATGATGATCCGACGGTTCTGGAGAACTGGTTCGAAGATATGAAAAAGCTCTACAAGGCTGTAGGGTGTCCCAGAAACTGAAGGACAGCTTCGGAGTATATTACCTTGAGGTTGAGGCCAACAATTTGTGGACCACAGTCGCAGGACGAGCTGAACTTCCTAGCTTTGATTGGGAGCAGTTGAAGGAGTTTATTCGCGACAGGTACTATCCTGAGTCTCTAAGGGATCGAATGAGGGAGGAGTTCTCTTCTCTAGAGCAAGGATACATGAATGTCACAGAATATGCAATAAGGTTTATAATGCTGTTGCGATTTGTGCCTTCGTTATACAACTCGGAAGATGAAAAGAAACGAAAGTTTTTGAAGGGCCTTAACTGGAGGCTCAAGACATGCTTGTTAACCCATACATTTATATCAACAAATGTATGACAAGGCCTTGAATTTGGAGTGGTCTTTGACAGAGAAGGATGCTTTCTTTGCAGAAAAGAAAAGAAAGCGAGATGATGTAAGATACAACAAATCGGGTAGATTACAACAGTCTAGCGAACCTCAATCTAACCAACGAGGCGGGCCGTCAGGCAATACTTCTAGTGTAGGACAAGGAGGAGGAAACCAGGGGACATAATCATATAATCCACAGTATGATCAACAGTCCAACCAGAGGCAATCTCAAAGAGGTATGGAGCGAGTAATCAGAATCTTTCCACTGGTGGTGTCACTTGCTATAACTGTGGTAGGTTCGGACATGTTGCAAAGGATTACCATACCGCACTTGTAACATGCTACAACTGTGGTGGACAAGGCCACAGAAAAAGGTTTTGTCCACAAGAAAACATGTCAAGAGACACAGTTCAGGGGCCAGCAGCTACAGGTCAGTCGGTTGCACAACCGTCAAGGCAAGCTGGGAACCAACCTAAACCACCACCAGGAAGAGTGTTCAACATGAACCCACAGGAAGCACAGCAAAGTAGAGCTGTGGTGATTGGTAATCTTCAACTTTTCACCCATTCAGCTTTCGTGCTTTTTGACACTAGTGCTACCCATTCTTTCGTTGTCAAGTATTTTCTTGAAGACATGGCATCAATTCTGAACCCATACCTAGTGTGATATACATCGGGTTATCAACCGGAGACGTTGTGGGCTGCAGACATTCCATGTCTTATGTTCCAATTCAGATAGAGGGTGAAAATTTTTCTATAGACCTTGTTGTGTTCGATCTTCGGGATTTTGATGTCATTCTTGGTATAAGTTGGTTAGAAAAGTAAAGGGCCACTATAGATTGTGAGAAGAAGCTGGTTTGAATAATAGGTACTAAAAAAGGGAAGTTTCTATATTACGGGAAATGGTCAAGTCCTGAGGTGCTAATAGTATTATCCGCAATGACAGTAAGCAAGCTTCTAAGAAAGGGTTATCAGGTATACTTATGTCACATAGAGGTACCTTCTGATGTCGCATGAGTTTTCTGATGTCTTTCGGAGGAAATACGGGGATTGCCACCCAATAGAGAGATTGACTTCTCTATTGAGTTAGAGCCGGGCGCAACACCGATTTCCAAAGCCCCCTATCGTATGACTCCTACAGAGCTAAAAGAGCTTAAAACTTAGCTCAAGGATCTGCTTGAAAAAGGGTATATCCGACCTAGTGTCACACCATGGGGGGCTTTTCGTAAAGAAAAAAGATGGGAGTATGAGACTGTGTATTGGCTACCGGGAGTATAACAAAATCACCATCAAAACCCGGTATCCTTTACCTCGCATTGATGATCTTTTTGACCAGTTGCAAGGGGTTACGGTCTACTACAAGTTAGACCTTCGTTCTGGTTATCATTAATTGCGTATCGAATCCACAGATATTCCAAAAATAGCTTTCTGAACTCGATACGGTCATTATGAGTTTGTTGTTATGTCATTTGGACTCACTAATACACCTGTTGTGTTTATGGATTTGATGCATAGGGTTTTAAACCTTATCTTGACCAATTTGTTGTCGTGTTCATTGCTGACATACTGATATACTCCAAAACTCACACAAGATCATGACCAATGTCTTCGAACCACCTTAGGAACCCTCAGAGAAAATCAGTTGTATGGTAAACTCAAGAAGTGTGAATTCTGGTTGAAAGAAGTTGCCTTCTTGGGACACGTGATCTCAAGAGATGGTGTTAAGGTCGATCCGAAAAAAATTGAAGCTGTGAAAGAATGGGCCAGACCTACTAATGTGACGGAGATCAGAAGTTTTATTGGGTTGGTTACTATCGATGGTTCGTGGAGGATTTCTCTAAGATAGCCATGCCATTGTCTAGTCTTACGAGGAAGAACACGAAGTTGGTTTGGTCTGAAAGCTACGATAAGGCTTTTCAGGAACTCAAGTCTCATCTCAATTCTGCTCTTATGCTTACTCTACCTTACGGTGAGAAGGATACTGTGTGTATAGCAATGCATCTAAGCAAGGGCCTGGGTGTGTGCTCATGCATTATGAGGAAGTAATAGCTTATGCTTCAAAACAACTAAAGCCATATGAGCTTAACTACCTGACGCATGACTTGAAGTTAGCCGCGGGGGTTTTTGCCATCAAGATCTGGAGGCATTATCTGTACGTAGTGTCTTGTAAGGTCTTTACTGATCATAAGAGCTTGAAGTACATCTTTACGTAGAAAGAGCTCAACATGAGACAACGGAGATGGCTAGAGCTACTAAAAGACTGTGATCTGGATATCCAGTATCATCCAGGAAAGGCAAATGTGGTGGCCGATGCTTTAAGGTGGAAGGTTCGGAATTTAGACGGAAACTTGCACTTATTGAGAATTACGCAAGACACCTTGGTTGCTGAATTCTGTAAGTTAGGAATTGAAGTTCGAGCAAGGTCAGTTAGTGGGAGACTTGCAGATATGCAAGCTCATCGTACTCTTCACAAAGAGATAGTGCAGGCTCAAGAGAAAGATGTTGCACTACGGGATTTGTGATTCATGAGGATGGATCACTACGATTTCAGAATCGTTTCTGTATACCCAACAATGAAGTGTTGATGAAAATTCTTGGGGAAGCACACCAAAGCCTCTACTCTGTTCATCCTGGAGGTAACAAGATGTACCAGGATCTACGAAACCACTATTGGTGGAGTAACATGAAAAGGAAGATTGCTGAGTTTGTCAGCAAGTGTTTAGTCTGCCAGCAGATAAAGATAGAACATCAAAGACCAGGTGGATTAGTACAACCTCTTGAGATACCAACATGGAAGTGGGATGCAATATCCATGAACTTCATAGTTAGACTTCTAAGCACGGTTGGAGGTTTAAACTCCATTTGAATAATAGTGGACCGTTTGACGAAGTCTGCACACTTTCTTCCAATCAAAAACACATGGAGTGTTGACCGATTGGCCAAGGAATATATGAAGACTATCGTAAGGCTCCACGGAGTTTCTAGCACCATAGTGTCTAACTAAAACACGAGGTTTCAATCTCGATTCTGGTAAGGATTGCAAGAGGCTCTCGGTACGCGTATGAACTTCAGTACCGCCTTCCATCCTGCATCTGATGGCCAAACGGAGAGGACCACACAAACCTTAGAAGATATGTTCTGTGCATGTGTTCTTGATTTCAAAGGCTCTTGAGATCATCATTTGCCTTTGGTCGAGTTTACCTACAACAACAGTTACCATTCCAACAATGGTATGGCGCCATTTGAGGCGTTATATGATAGGAAGTGTAGGACGCCAGTATATTGGAATGATATTCAGGATGTGGTCCAGTTAGGACCAGAGATGGTACAAGAGTTGACTGATAAGGAGAAAGTGATTCAGGAATGGATGAAGGCTGCACAAGACCGTCTAAAGAGCTACGCCGATGTAAGACGAAGACCTCTAGAGTTTGAGGTCGGGAATCATGTGTTCCTGAGGATCTTACCTACTAAAGGTGTAATGAGATTTAGGAAGAAATGGAAACTCAGTCCACGACACATAGGACCTTTTGAGGTTCTAGAGTGAGTTGGGGAGACAGCTTACCGACTAGCACTTCCCGCCATCGTATCATCCGTGCACAACGGGTTCCATGTCTCTATGCTTCACAAGTATGTGCCCGACCCAAGCCATATCATACAGTACGACCCTATCATAATAGATGAGAATATGTCGTATGAGGAGTAACCGTAAGAAATTCTCGATCACAGAGAAAAGGTATTAAAGAATAAGACAATACCATTAGTTAAGGTTTTATGGGCAAATCATTTAACCTTGGAGGCAACTTGGGAAGTTGAGAAAAAAATACGAAAGCAATATCCGTTGTTTAAAGGTAATTTATAAGCCTTTTCTATCTCTAGTTTCGAGGACGAAACCTTTAAAGGAGGAAAGAATGTAAGGACAAGAAAATTTCGTAAAATTTAATTTCACGATAATTAACGTGAATAATAAATTATCGTACGTTATAATTTATTTTACGGGATTAAAAGGCTTATTTGACTATGTAATAGGGAAAGGATGCAAAATATGGATGAAATGCAATCCTGATACGTAAATACGAGGAAATACGATATTAATAGGAAAATATCGTATTTATATGAAA
This sequence comes from Drosera spatulata, assembly GCA_035668315.1. Classification (NCBI taxonomy): domain Eukaryota; kingdom Viridiplantae; phylum Streptophyta; class Magnoliopsida; order Caryophyllales; family Droseraceae; genus Drosera; species Drosera spatulata. Next base: position 9,780 of record JAOVYX010021006.1, on the reverse strand, counting down.
ATAAGCTAAAAATAATTTTGGCACATATTTTCCTATATGAAAATTTCTACTCCTTCTAAATTAAATTAATTAGCCACTAAATATAAATTAATTATCCAATTAAACTATTTTAATTGAATTAATTTCCAATAAATACAACTTCTTTTTGAAAATTTCTTACAAACACAAAACAAAATACTCCTTACCATACAAGATTAGAGTTAAGCAAGAGAAGAGAAGAAGGAGAAGTTTGAGGAGAAAAGAAGAAGTTAGGTGGTAAGGCAAATACGACGTGGATTCTTCACTGTTATTAACAGAAGACGATCATCTTGATTAGAAATTTTGTGAAAAATTATACACTCATTTATTAATTCTGATATTAATATATGTTGAATCATCACTTGTCTAGTTTCTAACAGAGTTAATAAATCATGTTTCAGAGTTAAGAATCTTAAGATATAAATCAAAACGTACAGATATGTCAATCTATAAAAAACTGGTTACAGAGATAAATTGTGTGACTTGATATGGAATTATATAGTAACATAATACAAGCCTGATATTTAAAAGGTATGGAAGTCTAGTTTCCAGAACAGTTTATAAATAATTATTTGGAGTTGTATGTAGAGAGTTATGAGCAAATTAGTGAAGTAAGGTCAAACTATCTAAACTAGCAGAAAATATAAACTTGAACTAACTAACTGCTATTATTGGTAAGGTTTTATGATGGAAACTTTGATTCACTGGAAAGATTATGAAGTTTAGTTTGTGTAAAATTTTACGAAATAATTTTTGAAGTTATAGACAAGTAGTTATAGATTTAAATACGTCGAAAGGTCAAGTTGGATAGAATTTAGGACACTCGTTTCAGAGGTCAGGAAGCTCATTCCAGAGGTTGGAACACTCGTTCCAGAGGCCGGGACACCCGTTCCTGAGGTCAGGATGTCCGTTCTAGAGGTTAGGATGCCGTCTTACAACCTTCTAGACCGAGAATGATCGTTTTGACCTCAAAACAACTCCAAATATTCACAAATACCTCTAATGATACTCAATATATAAAATCATCATCATGGACAATCAAAATAAGTATCAAAAGTTTGTACAAAGCTCAACATCACCTCAAAATATTAATATGATGGTTTTTCACGAAGTACGAATGAACATTCACAAGGAAATGTATTAATATGTGAATCCTATTATGTTATAAGACCTGAAGACGCCGCTCGTTGAGACATAAAGGACAAGCTGGGTGTGTGTGTGTGAGGAAGTTGTAATAAGAAAGTAACGATTAGATTTATTGTATGTGATGATGCGTATTATTATTCCGTGAGTATAATAATATGCATTGGAATCTTTGGACGTAGTCACTAAATGTGACTGACCTAAAATGCTGACTGCAACTGCTGTGTGTCATGATAAGTTGATATGTGTGTTTGTGTTATGTCTTGATTACTGGTATGAAGAGAATAAGTGAGTAAAAGGAGTGTAAATCCATAATTGCAGAGATAACTCCGTGGTATAAAACACAAAGAGCATTGTGTCTGTCGTTTCGGTTATACAGTGACTTGGTGATGACATTCTTTCATCGACCTTATGAGATCGTTTTGGTATGAGGGTATCTCACTACAGGAGACCCTGGGCTCCGGTTTGGTTGATCCCCTTTTTCGGATGGCCCTTTTACTAAAGTTGAATAAAACTTGATAAGTTGAAATTGAATAAGTCTCGTCAAGGGCACAATTATAACACTGAGGATATCTATTGTCTGTCTTCACTGTGTTTTTGAGATGATAATTGTAAACGTTGGATTGATATGATAAGTTTTAGAGTGCTGGAACAAAGGACTTAAGTGATCATTTCCCTTTTTTTTCTTACCTTCTTCTCTTGTGTAACCCCTGATAACGGGGCCGATACATTATTGAGCTCACATGGCTCACGGTTACTGTTTTTCGTGTTTTTCTCTTCTCTATGTTTTCAAGAGCTAAGACAGCGGGCAGGTGATATAGGTTATGGTGCTAATATGCATCTACTATATTATGGTTTATGAACTAAGTAAAATATGTAATAAATGAGAAGTTTTCGCTGTATTTGATAATATTATTGGTTTATGTGTAAGTGGATTTTATTTATTTCTATAGCTAAACCGGATAAGTAATTTTTGCCTAGTTGGGGGTGTTGAGACTCAGCGGCAGTGACGTCATTTGTATTATTATGTGTTAATATGTTATGAAAAATTGGGACGTTACAAGATGTGACTCGTAACTGACGGACACGACCTTCTTCCTTCCAACGTAAATAGATCAAGCTTGCTTGAATTATATTGGAGCAATACAGCGTGGACCTCCATAATAGAATATAACGTCAACATTCATTGATGAACTAGAAGCATTCTGGTTTTGGTCCATCTCTAGTGGCAGTGGTATGACATTGGATTCGTCACCTACGTCGTCAAAGTCTTCATTCGCATAATAATTCAACACCTGCTGACGAAGAAATGAGCACATGTCATCGTCGTAGTGGGTTGGTTGAAATCCTCCAACCCCTATGTTTGTTTGGCTTGTCTATACCGAGTCCCTAAACCTAGTTTTTTGTTTTTTCATTGCTCTATCCTTTCACCGTCGACAACAAAAATTTGAACAATTTTTGTTTCTCGATGACATAAGTGAAGCAACAAGAACCATATTTTTTCGTTGTCGATCTGCACGTAAATCGTTCCATTAGAGTTTTGATTGGCATAGAGTATTTTCATTTAGTTGTTCTAGGAAAGGAGTGATCCATACCACGTATCTCCTCCTTTAGATTCTCATAAGTATAACGCAAAAACATGGCAGGAAAACACGTGATCAATCCTTTCATCTATCGAATCTCCCTGTTCGATGGGTCGGAGAATCAACTACCTCCACAATGTAACATGATATCAATCTTGTACATTGTCATACCAGATTATACTGCTATGATAGTTGAAAAAGTGATAGAATATTATATTGAAGAAGGGGTGAGATGGAATGAAATGGAATGGAACCGCATGTTTCGCGGAATTTGTAGAGAAAATTATAGAAGACATTTTGTTGAATGGATATATCAAACACTCATTGCAAAGAAGGGTTTGGGGCATCGTCCTTAGCTATAGTGACAACACATATGGAGTTGTCTTTTCATTGGGTGTTGGGACAAAACAAATTGAGTGTGGTCTTGTCTTGCAAAGCATGGGTTAGGACGTCATCCTCGGCTATAGGGTTTTTATTTATTTTTTCACATATTGAGTGTGGTCTTGTCATCCTTAATTATCGGGACAAAACAAATTGAGTTGTCTATTCAATAGGTAACTTTTGTCTTTTGTTCCGCGCAAATAGTTAGGGATGTTGGGCTCGAGTTGGATCACATCGGGTTGTCTTCTTTGTCCTTTCTGAATGGTCGACAAGAAAACACTAAACCGTCAGGTTTGACGTTTATTATTTCAGTGTTGTACAGTTCGATAAATGACAACAATAGACAGATAAACCGTTCGATGATAGAATAACTTTTTTTCATTTTTGTCTATTCATCAAACCTACAAAAGGTGAGGTTGGTCAGAGGAGGTAACAAATCTAATTATTGTTTATGGTGGATTGCATTGTAATTAAGGCAAGATCATATTAAGAAGATAAAAAAAGTGCCACCTTGAAATCTGAACCACAGTATTTTGTTACATCAAAATCTTTTTTATAGTTTCACGCTATATACATTTAATTACACTAAGTTAATTAAGTATGAAAATAACATCGGTTTACTTGGTATTGGTTCACTGGTTGAAGGAAATATCTCTATTCCCATGTCTTGCGTAGGATATGTCATTCCTGGATATACTACAATAAATTAAGAAAAGAAACTAGACATAAAAATAGGAAAGACGTCAATAACAAAGTTTTTTATTTATTAAAGATAATATTGTTAATAACTTACCGTGGTATGGATCATTTGTTCTTGAAAGGCTTAATTGGATCGAAAGTTGTGATCGTGACCACCCATCCTAATTATATATTCAAAATTTTCATTAACAAATAAAAATACTAGGTTGAGTGTCCATCCCAAGAAGCTGGAGTGATGCTGTCATAGGCACTTCAGATTAATCCCCACTAAAAATATTAATATAGATAAAATGAGTAGGGGTTGATCCCACTAATATCCCAAAAATTTCATATTTAAATATTAAGTATGTATATAATTTAGTTATTTAAAATATACGTAAAGTACGTATATTATGAACGCACGAATAAATATAACGAACAAGTAACGTTATAACGATATAACGTTAAAGATGTTGCACGTTAAGGTTAACCATTTTAATCCCAGAAAATTTAGATTATTAAATAGGATATCATATTGATATTTTGGGATAATTAAATCGATACGGATTAATTATCAAAAAATCAATATTATAAAAGTGAATAAATAATAGTCTGAGGAAGATTTAAAGAGTGACGAATTGCTCCCTTACAATGCATATGTCAGTATTTATTTTTCCCCGCACTCAATTCGTTGTTATCATTGTACAACTTGCAGTCCTTGTGTTTCTTTCACTTTTACCTAAGTCTGTATCTCCTGAACCCCTCTCTCCCTCGGTTTTACTTCACTCACTCACTTCTCAGTCTTACCCTTCTCTACTCTCAGCTCTCTCTTTCTTTTTTCCTGAAACCAACCAAATCATCTCCTTTCTCACTCCCTCCATGAACCACCATGACACCACCCCGACACCAACCATCCAGCCACCACTGAAACCATCGCACCACCACGACGTCGTCATCTTTCCCACCATCGGAGATGACCAGAGCGCGCGCCATCCCCCTTAACGTTCTCTTCTCTCCACGACAACGCCTTCACCACACCATGAACACCACCATCAACCTCACACAACCCAGACGACCACCAGCATCACCACCACCCTAAACACCATCACAGGCGGCTATCATCTTCCCCGGAGCGCAGTCGAGTCCCCATCGCACGCACGAGCTTCCCCTCTCCTTTTACACAACCACCACGCCATTGGAGACTATCAGCAACGCCGCCACCACGATGACCTCCAAAGCATTGTCGTCATCTCCCTGGATGTGAAGAACAACCATGGCACAATGGAGATCACACGGAGTAAAACAGCCCCATTGTAACAACCCAGTCACCGTCGACCTCTTCCCTTAGACCACTAACCCTGTCGCCATTGTAGCGGTCTCCGGCGATCACCAGGACGATGCCATCATCCTCGCTCAATGAGGAGAACAGTCCACGATGGAACAGCTCCCGCGCAACGCTCATCTTCCTTTCTCTTCAACCACAACCGGCACCATGTTGCCACCACCGTCCATAGCCTTCGGCGACTACCAGGACAACCTCACCCTCCATGGGACACCGGAGACCATTTCCTAGCAGCCCTAGCATGATCCCAGCTTCCCTAGTCGACTTCCCCTAGTTGTTTCCACAAGACCACACAAAACACCCTTCTAGGTAGCTAACCGGCAACTAGGGATCCACAAGGGAACCACCAACAAAGGTGGGGATGGTCAGGGTCGCCGCCACCACTGGGACAGCAGTGACAGGGAAGTGATAGAGCAAGGGGAGCGGTAGTCGGGGTCTTGGCTTCTAGGGTTTTGATGTTGTTAGGGTTATTCATGCTTCAAAGGTAATCTATCCCATCTCGATCCATCTCGTGCTTCATAAATTATCTATATGATGTGATGTGGTGATTATAATGAGGAGAGTACCGTCAGGAGGGCGATGATATGCTTGATTGCTTGGTTGGTGTGTTAAGACGTAAAGGAACTAGGGTTTGGTATTTTATGCATGGATGTGTGATATTAGGTTAACGAACACTATTTTAATGCTAATCATGATCCTGGAGTACCATGGGTGCATTTCTTTACAGGTACGTATGCTTGATGTGGTGATACGATGGATTATACTCAATCACAGGGTTTATACACAAAAGGATACGAAATATACAAAATTTTATGCATGCATATAGCTTGTCACGTCTTCATTTGGACTAATATATCTGTTTAGGTCTATTTTGATTATCATTTAACTAAACTGATAGCATTGTGGCTTACTTGAAGTTTATTGAAAACTTACTGAAATCTTAATGAAAGCTTACTGAAGTCTTACTAAAAGTTTACTGGAAGCTTACCGGAGTAGCATGTAATGTGACTAGTAATATTTTGGTTAATGAAAATAGACTATAATTTTAAGAACAAAATACCACTATCATAATTATGTAATATAATTGCTTAGTTGATTTCCTTATCTTTTATACCTCTAAACCCATCCAGGTTATTTAACCTTGTCACGGATTACATCCGTGACGGCATAACGCCCATGCGTCATCAAGACATGGAAGTCGGGACGTTACAGAATGGTATCAGAGCAGGGTTTTTAGGTTAGAAGTTAAAGAAAGATTGAAAATAAATAAATAAGTCAAAATGATAAGACTGCATATGCATTGAGTGTAGGGCGTGAGACATGCGTCAAATGGGTTTAGTATATAACTGAGTGTGTACTCCCCGAGACGAGTAACTTGACTAGAAAGGTCAAGAAAACTAATGCATGATTTGATACAATTGAACAATCTTGTTTAAGAACGCGAAGTTAATAAGTTTGATGCTGAAAAGCCGAACTATATATCATTATATGATATGTTGTAGTGAGTTGCAACAATACTTACTCTGTAAGAAAATTAACAAACATGGGTTAGACACATTGATGTGCATATAACATAGCACATGAATTGACTTCAATGAATGAAGAGCGTCAGATTTAATTTAACCCAAATAAAACTGCAGTATGATTTGTTTCAACAGGAAGATAATGAAATGATAAGAAATTATTATTATGCTTAAAGGCGGATAATTTTATGAATCGATCCATGATCAGTTGAAAGAGAACTAATGGAAACTATGAAGATCGATATGCAACTGAACAGTGACAATGAAATTCATCAATAATGGATGAATGAGTAAAGCATGAGGTTGTGAATTAATGAGGATATGTCGCACATACGATGGACATCGGTCTGACGCAGGGCTGTCTAACGTTTAATAAAAATAAAGGACAATAGACCTTCATGTTGAACCAAAATATGAATTATTTGGTCACATGTTGAGTATTATATTTTTCGATAAGGTGAAATTATAATGAGCCTCGACATTTTGAGCTGAAAGCAAAAAGATACAATAGCTACTCGGGATTACAAAGTTTGGTATTGAGTGAAAACAAGAGATTTTGATTATCCTGTTTAGACTGTTTGTATTGTCTTTATTGTTCGTGATGCCTATGTGGTTTATGCTGTGCTGTTTGTGTTACCACTAAAAAAAATAATGATCAATATCGTTAAAAAATTTTATCTTAGCAAAAAATTTATGAAAAAATTCGGAATTTTTTCTCGTTAAATCCAATTTTTGGAACGAAATATTAGAACATATCCACGGAATTTGAAATAGCTCTCAATAAATCCAATAGAAAAAACAAGGAAAAAAATTATAGAATTTAACTAAATCATGACGTACCCTAGTTAACTAAATCGTGGCTTTCCTTTCAATTCTTATAGCCCATCTTCTCCACTCGTAACTCCCACCATCACACTTTCTCAGAACCCCCAAACCACCACAACCTAATCGATTCGGCGACCCCATCACCTGGTTCCGACTAGAACAGCAACAATAACTCCATAGCCCGATTCCGACTTGTTGATCTGCTTTTACTTGATTAGGCGACTCCATAGCCGGATTCCATCACCTGGTTCTGCTTGATTAGGCAACACCTCGCATTAATTGGTTCTGGCAGGTTTCTTGCTCTTTTTTCTTTTCATATTGTGAGAATGGTTCATTAATTTGTCTCTGGATTATGTGAAGGTTTCGATCGAATTTATTTTTCATTGACCCCATCTAGCTTGTTTTTTTGTATCGATTGAATTTGTTATTCATTAATTTCGTGTTGGGATTATGTGAAGGTTTCCATTGAATTTGGACAATTTGTAATCTGATTGTCGCTGTAACTCACTGGCATGAGTGAAGGTTTCCATTGATTTGTGCTCTTGTGTGAAATTTGATTGTAATTAGATGTGCTTTTGCTTCAGCCATATGCGATTAAAATCAATGAGAATCAGTATTGTTTCCAACATTAAAGTTTTCGGATTTGTTGCGTTGAGTTTGTGAAACACAATTTTCTTGGCTTATGCATGATTTCGATCCTCTTTCATGCGAATTTTGATTGTTATTCTGATATCTTATTTGTTTCTTTAGGATGGAGCTGCCATAAAGTTCGCTTTAAAGTTTCAATGTGTGACTTGGAAACTGAAGAAAGCTTTGTGCAACATAGCATTTGAAGGATTCGGCATCTCAGAGGAAGTGAAAGAGCAGGTACGACATTAGAATGGTTGATTAATTTTCGTCGCTGGATCATATGCATGAATTTGACATGATAATTGCTAAGAGAGTGAAAGAGCATGTGATGGAATCTATGACAAAGAGTGAAAGAATGAAAGACTGAAAGAGTGAACAAATATAACATATATAGATTCCAATTTCGTGGTTGGATGCCGAAGCATTTTGGGTTTTGTTCAGTTATGTCTGCTACATATTGGTTTTATTTGTTGGATATTGTTGCAAACACCATTTTAGTTTTGTCAACGAGGTTTTTCCTCGTGGTTCAAACACTCTTTTTCCACTCTTTTCCCACTCTTTTAGCTGTTTGCTTGTATTGTTGTAAACACGCTTTTACTTCTTGTTGGTGCTGTTTGCTAGTCCATGAAATCTTATGCTTTCGTTCCAATTTACTCTATTTTTATCTCATGGTTGGAGCCCTGTTTTTATAATTTGGTGTCAAAATATAACTATAGCACCACATATACCTCATGATTGGACTTGCTCTTAAGATACATGTAAAGCTGCTGTCTTTGATAGAATTATATGGTCTGTGACATTAGTTCAGAGTTTGAACTTAACCGAATACTACTCCCTCCATCTCGTATAAACAATGACACATCACTACATATATCTCAGTATGAGTTTAGGTTAGTGTATTGGCCAAACTTCAAGCCTACTACTACTTCTTGAGTGTGTGTGTGTGTGTGTCATAAGATACAGATAAGATTTCTGGACCTTTTACCACAGGCTTGGCATTTTTAAAGTGTAAATTTTGACACCTGATTGTTACATGGGTGTGCTAATTTCAGGTTCAAAGTGAATGCATGCTCAACCAAGAGCGTAGTACTGAGATGGTGTGGCTGGGCGTGATAGGATGTTAAACTGGTGCATCCAGAAGTGAAGGGGTGACAAGGCTTTTCTACTTTGATATGTACGGGAAGATTATTTGTAAAGATGGCTCGCAATGTAGCCATCAAGTGGACAATGAAATTAACGGCGGATCAGGTTGAGCAGCTGATTCGGACATACAGAAAGCTCTTGCTTTATTTGACTCGGCCACTGCAGAGTATAGTGATGGTTTTAGGCATGACCAGAAAACATTTGGGCTTATGATCTCTAGATTGATATCTGCGAATCAGTTTAGGCCAGCGGAGGATATTCTTCACAGGATGCATGATGAAGATTGTGATATCACGGAAGACGTGTTCCTCACAATTGTAGGGCGTATGGTAGGGTACATAAGCCTCTGGATACTGTTAGGATTTTTAAGAAGATGAGCGAACTTAAATGTAATGTTTCCGAAAAGTCTTACATCACGGTGTTGGCTATTCTTGTCACTGAAAACCAGTTGAAGATGGCAATGAGATTCTACCGCTATATGAGGAGTATGGGTATTCAAGCGAGTGTTGTTTCC
>JAOVYX010021005.1:0-16301 GCA_035668315.1 Drosera spatulata | reverse complement strand
TCTTCTCTATCCTAAAACGTTTCATTACACATCGCAAAAGGTAAATAGCTTCCATGGTTGACCTACCAGGCATGAAATCAAACTGATTCTCGGTCACTCCAGTAGCTTTTCTTAATCTTTTCTCTATCATTTTCTCTCATAATTTCATACTGTGACTTATAAGTTTGATTCCTCTGTAATTGGAGCAGTGTTGAACATCTCCTTTGTTTTTGTATATGGGAATCAAAGTACTCCTTCTCCACTCATCAGGTATCTTCTTATCTATCAAAATTTTATTAAAGAGTTTTGTCAAGCAATTAACTCCTTCTATCCCAAGACATCTTCAAGCTTCAATCGGGATTTATTCTTTGTATCGCTCACAACATATTTAGCTTTTTTTTTTTGCGCGCCTATACTTCTTCAAATTTTCATCACTATGACATTTAAACATAGCCTTGTAACATTCTTTCTTATACTTTATCTTATCTTGAATCTTTTTACTCTACCACCACCCCTCTGTATCCAACGGTGGTTGGCTCTCAGATTGTCCCAATGTTTCCTTCGCTACAAGTCGGATACAATCAGCCATCGCATCCCACATTTCACATGCATTCCCGTCAAATATCCATGGACCTTCTCTCAACAATCTCTCTCTGAAAAACTTTTGTCCATCTCCTTTTAAGTTTCACCATTTTGTCCTTATGAGATTACATTTTTTTTTTTCTTCGTTTCTATTTGAGATAGAAATTCATCTATAACTAACAAGCAGTGTTGAGTGGTCAAACATTCTCCTGGGATAACCTTACAGTCCTTGCAATCTTTCAGGTCTCTTCGCTTCATAAGAAAGTAATCAATCTGAGATTTGCATAAACCACTTTTAAAGGTTATCAAATGCTCTTCACGCTTTTTAAAGAAAGTATTCACAACCATAAAGTCATATGTCATAGCAAAATCCAATATACTTCTCCCTTGTACATTTCTCTCACCAAAACCAAATCCTCCGTGAATCTCTGAGTAATCATCTTTCTCCTCACTGACATGTCCATTTAGATCCCCATCAATAAAGATTTTTTTCCTCTCAGGGATCAAGTGCACTAGTTCATCCATGTCTTTCCAAAACTGAACCTTAGCATTTTCTTCAAGACCTACTTCCGGGGCATAAACACTTACCACATTAATCACTTTCTTCCTAATCAACACCTTAATAGAAATCACCTTATCTCTCCAACGTTTGATACTAACCATATTTTCTGCCAACTCGTTACGCATAATTATACCAACTCCATTCGTAGTCCGATTTTGACCACAATATCATAGCTTGAACCCCGTATTTTGAATAAGTTTGGTCTTATTTTCGGCCCACTTCGTCTCTTGTAAACAAGCGATCTAAATTCCTCTTTTAATCATTGTGTCTACTACCTCTAAAAGTTTTCCATTCAAGGTCCCAATGTTTTAACTTGTTAAACGAACTATATTTTTCTGGACTAACTTCTTTAACCGCATCCGTCCGTGATGCTGGAACCATTGCTCATTTTTTCACTACATCCGGGCGTCGATGTAGCGGTTTTTGCTCATTTTTCGAAGCACTCAGGCCGTGCAACGCGTCGCTGTTAAGGTACGTCCCAAGGAAATTTTCACAAGTCGCCATATTCATGTTGAGAGATCCAACGAGACTTTTTACGTGTTGGTTGTCGGCTACCTAACACACAACCCTCATCATTTTATCCGGATTTGGGACCGGTTAGGGACGGAATAAAAATCCCCAACCTAGGTAGGTTTACCCACGAAATAACCCTAATTCCCTTAAATCTGATTGGCCCAAAACAGAAAATTTAAAACCAATTAAATCTAAGTCTTCCGGAGAAACACCACGCACGAAGCCGCACGGCCGTGTAGCACGGCCTGTGCCACACATCTTCGCCCATGCTTCCCTTTATGCAAATCAGGACCACATCTCTCAACACCTGAGACATCTAGATATGTGTTGTTTGCAGCAATTTTGCATTTTCCAGCTGTACATAAGAAGAAGCCTGAGGCATCTGGATATCGGCATACAAAGATCATTCGTGAGCCCCCTTTTTCATTTAAATTAACAGTCTTGTTTCTGTTCTGTAAATACCTTGTTTTCCCACTTTGTCATTTTTCACAGCATTTTGTATACTATGTTGAATAATTTGAGTTCACCATCCTGCAGTTTTTAGTGTAAAAGCGATGCATTGGCTAAAAAGTTGCTAGGTAGAATGACCATACATGGGGCATTTGTTAGATGATGCGTGGATCTTGTGGCCTTTCTGGTCTATTTGGTAACACTATCAGACTTTGAGCCTGTCCAGATGATTGTTGCGAATCAATCAAGGATACCAATCTTCGTGAAGAACAATTTTTATTGAGAAAACAATTTTACCACAAGCTTAAGATGTTGGTAGATGACCCACAATATATTACTACTCTCCCTCATGTGAATGCTATTCATTGATCTGGAATTTGGACAATAAGGCACCACATACTGAGCACCAAACAAACAACACGTCCCTTTTTTTTTTTTCTTTTTTTGTTATTATGATTGTCAGTTTTTTTTCTGAATTTTATTTTATTTTATTTTATTTTGACAAGAAGTGTCTTTTTGATTTTATATAACCTTTTAAAAAGTTCTCAAACATGTTTGCTAATTTGCTGCCTTCTTTGATTTTAACTCTTGGAAAGCTTCAACATGGGAGGTGAAAGTATTGAGCCCATACGGCAATGCAGAATCTCCAAGTTGTCTTCTGACTCATATGTTAGAAATCAAATCATCGAGTTGGTGCAGATGGAAAAAGAACCACAGCTCAAAGTTTGAAAAATCTATTCCTTTTGCATTATTATGCCAAGTAGCAGGTTGGTCAAGCTTTACTCCTTTTTTATTCTCTGGACACTGTTCTGATGGTTTATTCTGTTGCAATTAGTGATCTTGTTTGAGGATACCACCATCTTCTGAGATGCCTGTGGGGCTGAGTGTGAGATCTTAGATTGTGAGATTCATAAATATTCTCTTACTATTTCCGAGATACAAGTTAGTATGCTGTTTCCATGGGTAGAGTGATAACTTCTTAGAGCTTTCTGAACATGCATTTTAATGGTTCCAGTTTTCTTAGTATTATCATTATTCTCATGAAACTGGAGGCCCTTGGAGCCTTTATTTGTTTGGCCTTTGCCTATTGGGGCATCAGAACCACTACATGTGTAGCAATGTCCGTGAATTGAATTTGTGGTTGACTTGCAGAATTAGTGCAGCTTTGCTTCTCCTTGTTTATGATTGGTCCCTTTGAGGGACTTTGAAACTATTAATATTTCATTCATAATATGGTAATGGTGGCCTGTTCTTTGCGTCAATTCCGTAGCTGGTTTTATGCTTCTCTTATTCTGCCCCGTTGCTTCTCTTTCCTCTTGAGCATGGATCTGAAGCTTTCTTTATTGCTTGGAAATGATTATGGTTTTAGGACTTAAAGAATATATCAATGCTAATCCAGCATTGGCATTGAAGTCTCCCACCTCCAGTATTGATTCCAAAACCAATGGTTCTGTGTCCAATAGTGATTATGAGGACATGGAGGTGGCAGATGAATTCTATGATGCAATAGCTGCGAGCATGTCTGATGATGATGAGGACGATGAAGATAGCGATGTTGAGATCGTAGCCAACAAGAAGGTTACTTTCTCGCTGTTGGCTTTCATAGATATTGAGGATTCTCTTATCGATGAATGCTTCTCAATTCTTCAACTCTGTTAGGACCATAAGGTGAAACTGAAGAATGTTGCATGGGCTATTGCTGGCCTATCCTTGAAGCCTTCTTCAGGTCCACTTCTGACATAAGTCTCTGCTTTTCGGTTTCTGAAAGCAACTCTATTAAATACTTTGCGATAGTTATGGATGTCTAAGTGGATGAAATCTCTCTTGTGGATATCATATTGTGTGCTGGTACCTTTACAGGAGCTTTCTTTATCTCAGTTTTTTTAGCCTTGAATACAAGCTTTGTGTAAGACAATTGAATTGTTCTCTACTACTTTCTTCTTAAGTAAAATCTTCACTCCCCATAGCATTACCTGCTGAATTCCCCCCACTCAGGCACACGTTTAGGCAGCATAGATCTCTTGCTCTAGTAGCCTCTGAGCAGTGCTATGTAATTATGTTCGTTTAGAGAAAAATCAGCTTGCATTAACCAAGTGGGTCACATATTGATAGGGTTTTATCAAAGTCCTAATAACATGTAATCACCACCCTGACTATTCACATTGATGTCCTGGACTGAGAAAATGAAATGTCTTCTAGAATTTTGCTTAGGGTTCGAGATACTTTGATTGTGTTCCCAGTTTGGATGTGCCAAGGACCGCAAGGTGACTACTCCATATGCCATTCTCGGACAATATGAAGATGAGTCTGCAATGAAAAAATGATAAATGATGTCATTCAGAGTTCTCTGAAAGAGAATATGATGATATCCAATTCCGTATTTTCAAGACTCAATTGATAGTTCTGAAGTTCACTTTTAGTCCGAGTGCATCAAACCTCCGTATCAATGCCTGCCTTCTTGTCTAATCGACTCTCAAAAGAGTAATGACTCTCACCACTGTTTCCGGGGGACTCTCAAGTGCAATTTTCCATGACCAGGATAGAATGACTTTTCTTTGTAGTGCAAAATCTTCCATAAATTCCATGAGAGCAAATTATTTTGAAGCGACCAAGGACTGCCTTCACAGATAGTGATTTGAAAATAATAGTTTTATGTTGGTTATGCAAGATTGAGGTGGAACAATTTGAGATTATTTGGAAAAAGATGAAACATCTTTGCATGTATAGAACTCTGTTTTTTAGCTGAATATCTTCTTTGTTTTTCAGCTCAGGATGCTCACAAAGGTTTGGATTCAGCCACTCCTTCGGTGCCTATAAATCTGAGTGAATTTCATGGATCATTTCGCCCAGGAAAAGATGATACAGACACAAATTGCTGGACATCTCCCGATGGTACGGGTTTTATGATACGGGGAAAGTCATATTTGAAGGACAGCTGCAAGGTAGGCGCGTTCCATTTTTATTAAGAGCACCCTGTACTAATCGGATGCCAGACTTTGTATTGTTAGGTTTCTTTCACATTTGTATTCTATTCCTTATCTAATGCTAAATTGCATGTCTTGTTACAAGTTGTATTCCAAAGCCACCAGAAAGAACTTTTTTCATTTTTCTCATACGTGTTTTTCTTCTTGGTTTTCATGATTTGGCAACCACAACAAGCACCCGACAGCTAAATTCTTTACAACCGACACCTCAATATCTTCATCTCTTAAAATGGATATGGTGGAACTTTTAGAGAATAAGAAAAATATTGGATACTTTGCTGTTTTCTCACTATTCTTTGGTAGGTTCTGACAAGTGTCATTCTCGCTGCAACAGTCAGTAATACCCGTCTGATATGAATGAAATTTGTGATTTTTAGGTCAGGGCAGGAGATCCTCTTCTCAAGCTTATAGCAGTTGACTGGATAAAGAGTGAAAGTAGCATTGACAATATTGCGTTGCGGCCCTTCTGTATTGTACAGGTAGGTAACACAACTTTTTCTGTACCACCTTCCATTTCTGAAATACGGCATTGTATTTTTTAAATTTTTTTGTCAAGGTTGTTAAATTCCTCTCCCTTGTTTCATTGGTTTGTCTGATGCTCTTTGTCTGTGATTTTCGTGGCTTATCCTGTTGACAGTAATAAGCCTTAACATCAGGAAGGTTGCATTTCCTAAGAAAATCCTTTGATATCTTCCTATCTTTCTGCTTTTTCTGGATGTGTAGATAATAGCCATCACTAAGTGTATGCTACTTCTGTTTAATGGAAGAGGAAACGAGAAAAGGATGTGAATGTGGTGTGCCTGTAGTGTGTGGAGATTGGGCAGTATTGAAAGTGCGCATCGCCCACAAAAGCATGTCCTTATCTCTCTCAGTATGAGTATCAAAAGATCTGCAACAATTACAATTGATATTATTGAATGCGCATTTTGAGGACTTCTAAAAGCATGCAACGTTATTTTCGTGCACACGATATTTGTTTAACAGTTTGCTTTATTCAAATCCATATTGTTGGTGCTTCTTGTTCGAGCTCGAACTCCATCTGACTGGTAATTTTTTGAATTTCAGTCTGAAGCTGGAAAAAAGCTGCCATTCATCCTTGTTGTTAACCTTCAGGTAGGTGAATGCTATTCAGTATTTCTTCTTCCTATTTTCCTTGGAAAGCTTCAGACTTTTCATTCAAGGGCGTGCTCAGTTTTGCCAAAACCTGGGAATTTGTGTTTTTCCTTTTGATTAAAATTTGAGTTAAATGGGAGAAATAATTTGCTCCTGATGTTCAGACGCATGGTCTGTTTACTAGTTCACTTTCTTTCACTAGATCACAGTGTTTGCCTGCCGCCCACTGTACACAGTGTTCGTCATATACTTCGGCAGATTTATGAAGTATTCTGCTTTCGAATTTACAGGTTCCAGCCAAGCCAAACTACAACATGGTCTTTTATTATGCTGCTGACAAGCCCATAAATAAAAGTTCTCTGTTGGGGAAATTTGTGGATGGTACTGATGCATTCCGGGATTCCAGGTTCAAGTTGATTCCAAGTATTGTCAAGGTTGAGGCATTTGCTCCCTTTATTTGTGTATAGTAGAAGTATTTACGAGGGATGAGGTTCTAACTGCTCTGTTTAAAATAATTTTTAGGGTTATTGGATGGTCAAGCGTGCTGTCGGGACTAAAGCCTGCCTCTTGGGAAAGGCTGTTACCTGCAGATATCTTAGACAAGACAATTTCCTTGAAGTGAGTTATTGTTTTGTTATCTTGATACTGATAGCATTTGTTTTACTTATTTGAGCTGGCCTTTCTTGTAGTAATCTGGAGAATTCCAGGAATGTTGCTTCTTATGCAATTTTAGAACCTTATTTTACTTGACGGTATTCAGAATGCTGTTTTCCTCATCGCCTCTCCAAATAATGAAAACAATGTTGGTCTTCGAAAAAACTGCTAACTTGATATGAACTGTGGCCATTGAGGTTAATGAGTTTTGGGCATATAGATCTGGAAAGCCAAGGCATTTTTAATTCCACTCAAAACATTCGAGGACTAAAGTTCAGTGTCTAATTTTCATTGTTCGAGATGCTTCTACTGAAGCTTTCCAGTTTTATGAGTTAGAGAATGAATCAACAGTTGAAGCAGACAGTCTTTCCAGTTGAAGCTTGCATTTGTTAGAAAGCAGATTTCTAAAACCCAAAGACAGTCGTTGAAGGTTTTTAGAAGAAGTCTGGTGGAATATTTCGGCATGGAATAGGTAAGTATGTGGTGGCGTCAGAAACTAAAACAGACCACGCTGGAAGTAGCAAGTAATAAGTACAGGTATTTTTACAAAATACAAATTGTAAAATCACTTGCATCATGACACTTGAGTTACTGCTAGATGAGAATTTCATTACTACTAGATTATGAACCCTCAAAAAAGAAGAGTATCAAACTTTCCGACTTGCGCTTAGTTGTTGAGAAAAATTACCAAAGCTGGCAATTTTCTGAGCAATTGACATAGTTATTTCCCATGGCCTAGCGCTTAGGCGGTGTTGGGCATGTAGATATCTTTTACTCCCTTCGTCCCGAAAAGAATAAAACACTTTGACTATGCGCACTTACCGATACAATGTTTCACTTGTGTCACATCATTTTTCGGAAATTATCGTGAAACATTAACAATAGTTTAAGCTATGTACTTTAATCATGGATTAGTGACGTGATTTTGTTGCGTCGATAAGATGGGGAAAAAAAATTTTAATACGTGTTGAATAGTAAAAAAAATAAAATCAAACATTGCATTTATTTTGGGATGAAGGAGTATAAATTGACACCTTATGTAGTATGCTAAATTTGTCAGACTCTGAAATTTTACCATTTTTTTTTTTTTTTGGGTGGGGGTGGATTAACTGCAAAGTCAAACGATACGCATACTCCTTGCTAGCATAGTAGGAACTTCAGCGATAGTTTGCATGCTTGAGATATTCATGTTGAGATTTCTTCTCTCCTTGAATTTGCTATTAAATTGGCCTTGTGATGCTTGTTCTTATTGGAATGCGAGCAAGTTTTTAACTAGTAATACCTTTCAATTGCAGATTGATGTGGATATTGGCTCATCATCTGTAGCAAGGAGTGTCATCGGTCTTGTCCTCGGATATGTGACGAGCTTAGTAGTAGATCTTGCAATATTGCTGGAGGTTTGTGCCTATTCACATGGAGCAAACATTTGGACTAGTTAGCAATACTTATATTTTAGATAAATCTGTGTTAGAGGACAAGCAATTTACAAACTACGAGGAAAAGGAAAGATTTTGTTGATTGATGATTACTCTTAATCTTTGCAGGCGAAGGAAGAGGAAGAGTTGCCCGAGTATCTACTCGGGACTGTTAGACTGAACTGTGTCAAACTCGAATCTGCTGTAGAGGTTTGACCCATTTAACTCTTGATTCATCGCTGATCACAGCATACTTGATTCATCACTGATCACAGCATACCCTCCATCGTTCTTGTACAAAGGTATCCTCCCCTGATCAAATTCTTCATGTTAAAATTGTAGCATACTGATAATTTTGATATATTGGATCAAATTCTTCTCGACTTGTCTCCTAGTAACAGTCTTTTCTCCTACTGACACTGCGTACATTTTGATAAGATAATGCGTTTGATAAAGTTGAATGGAAGTGATCGTCGCTGACATCCTTTAACGTTACTCAATCATCATCAATCAGGTCTGGGGGATTGGTGAGAGCGGTGCTAGCGAAATTTATCACTTTATCACTCGACTTTATAGTTTTTTTCTACATTGAATGCTGTAAATGGGTACCTCGCTGAATGCTCCTGCAGGCTTTGTAATTACTGTATTTATTTCTATCATTATTCTTTTATATAAAAGCATGGGGAATTACTAGTACATCCTGGGCGTACACCGCTTGATTGACAGAGTGATTCAAATAAAATTTTTATTAGTTATAATGTATTCAATTTAAACAATCAAAAAACAAAGAAAATGCGGGGGTGTATACGTCCACATAATACTCCCAATAGAATGGTATATGTTCCCCATTCAACTCCTTCGTCAAATGACGGTCTGTTTTCATATATTAAGTGAAAACATTTGAGAAAAAACTTGGATGCTCTTCATGCAAAAGTTCAATTAGGAAAAGGTTCGTCCTGCGATGCAAGCAGATATTTTATGTCAAGGACTTTTGACTAGAGAGTATCAAAGGCATGCATATCTTTTTTTTTTTCTTTTTTTTTTTTCTTGTGACAAAGTATGTCCGGATCAGCTCGCGCGCATCTTGACTAATCCTTCGGACACTGACAAAACGCCCCCCACCAGTATCGGGTAAAGGTTTGATCGAAATAAACGGGCGTGATCAACATGGATTTTGAGGCTAGTAGAATTCGAATCCAAGACCTTTAAAAAAAAGTTGAATCGAACATCACAAGACATGCCTATCTTTAATCACTGCTCTCAGCTGGACACTTTCTCTTCTACTGTAATGTTTCTTTTTTCCATCAGAGAACAAAGGGTAAAGTCAACAACCATGGTCTTGATCTATTAGTGGTATGAAATTTTGCCTATATATGCTTTGGCGAATCTTGCGTTCTCTGCAAGATTATTCATCTTTATATGCATTGTAACTTTTGTTGTAACCCTATGAATAGAGAAAACAATACTACAAAACAACATGATTTTAGGCTTGGCTTTAGGTTTTGACATGTACTTTGACGTTTTAGTGTTTAAGTTTGTGACATCGTAACAATATATCAATTTGATAGGATCAGAAGTTCTAAGAGTTCAACAAAATTGCATAATCATCATTGATTAAATAATGAGAACATTGTTTTGTCTACAGTACATGATAATGATAGTATCATTGCCACCTTTTCCCCACTTTCAACTCTCTTCTTGTCACATATACTCAAACCAAACCCTCTCTTCAACCCCACTGTGAGAGTCTCATTCACTTCCCAACAGCTCCAAATTTCACCATGGAGCCATCCAAAATCATCTTCATCATCCTCACTCCTCTCATTGCTTCAGCCCTTTCCCATTCATCCCAAGTCTCAGACATCTATGCATCAACTCTCCTCACCCTCAAATCCCACATCACAGATCACACAAACACCTTACAAGACTGGTCTATCCCTTCATTCAACCCAAACCCACCTCTCAAAATCCAAGCTTGTTCATTTTCAGGCATCACTTGCACCACAAACTCAACCATGATAATCAGCTTAGACCTCTCAGGGTTTCATCTTTCAGGTGACATATCAGGTGTAAACTTCAGTGTGTTCCAAGATTTGGTGAATCTGAACCTGAGTCACAATTCCTTCACTGGGAGGTTCCCTGTTGGGATCTTTAAGTTAAAGAATCTGAGAACATTGGATATTAGCAGGAATGGGTTTTCAGGTCAGTTCCCAGATGGGGTTTCTGGGTTGGAGAGATTGTTCCTGTTCAATGCCTTCAGCAACAGCTTCTCAGGCGCTTTACCGGCTGAGCTATCACGGATCGATTCGCTTGTTGTGGTTAACTTGGCTGGGAGTTACTTTAGCGGGCGGATTCCGGTTGAGTTTGGGAAGTTCAGGAGATTGGTGTTTATTCATTTGGCAGGTAATTTGTTGAATGGAAGTATTCCTGGTGAACTGGGTCAGGTTCAGACCCTAAGACATATGGAGATTGGGTACAATGATTTTGAGGGAGGATTGCCTTGGCAGATTGGGAACTTGAGTGAGCTGCATTATCTTGATGTTGCTGGTGCTGGTCTCTCAGGTTCAATCCCTAGAGAAATTTGTAACTTGACCAAATTGGAGTCACTCTTCTTGTTCAGGAATCAGATAAGTGGAATGATCCCTTCAGAGCTCAGCAATATGGTTTCGCTTTCGAGCTTGGATCTTTCGGATAATCAGATATCTGGGCCGATTCCTGATAGTATTGTTGAGCTGAAGAATCTTAGGTTGCTTAGTTTGATGTGCAATGAAATGAGTGGGAATGTGCCTCATGGGATTGCTGAGCTTCCCATGTTGGAAACTCTTCTTATATGGAACAATTCCTTCACTGGGTCACTTCCTGATAGCATGGGGAGTAACTCGAGGCTCGAAGTGGTGGATGTTTCAAGTAATGGTTTCAGCGGCAGTATCCCATCTAAGATATGTGACGGTGGTGTGCTGTCCAAATTGATCATCTTCTCAAACAATTTCTCGGGCGAGCTTCCTTCTTCCCTGTCTGATTGCTCTTCGCTTATTCGTCTACGAGTGGAAGATAATTCTCTTTTGGGAAGTATCGCATTGAATTTTAGCAGTCTTCGTGATATCTCATACATTGATCTGTCAAGGAACAATTTTACAAGTGGTATTCCAGGAGATATATCTCGAGCTAGTAAGCTCGTGTACTTCAATGTGTCTTCTAATCCAGAGCTTGGAGGCTATATACCACTAGATTTATGGTCGCTGCGTCTACTGCAAAACTTCTCTGCTTCATCTTGTGATTTATCAGGCAATCTTCCCTCTTTCGCTTCCTGTGAATCCGTTTCTGTTATTGAGCTGAGTGCGAATGCCCTTGCCAGTACTATTCCAGAAAGCATTTCGCGTTGTCCATCTCTCGAGAGACTCAACTTGTCGAGAAACTCTCTCACCGGTCCTATCCCTGAGGAACTTGCTTCTCTTCCAGCTCTTAGCATCTTAGACATATCGTTCAATAATTTGAGTGGTAAGATACCTGACAAGTTTGGAAATTCTTCGAGATTGCAGCTACTGAATGTTTCGTATAATGATCTTGTGGGTTCAATTCCACAAGAGAAGAGCTTCCGATTGTTAGGAAGGAGCGCTTTCGATGGAAATCCAAAACTATGTGGAGCGCCACTTCGGTCATGCCCTAGGACAGTTCGAGATGAATTACTTTGGATTCTACTACTCTGTGCTACAATCATCCTCTTCATATCACTTGCGGTCTATGGGTTATTTTACTTGCAAAGAAGAAGAAAAGGAAAACCAAGGATGGTGTGGTTTTCAGGGCTTCCTCATTTCACTGCTGATGACTTATTCAGACGCTTGTGTTTGACAGAAGCCACGCCCACATTGTCAGCTCAGTTGCGTAAAGTTGTTCTGCCGACAGGCTTACCCGTCATGGCCAAGCAGATCGACTGGGAGCCACGGAATGCTAAGATCATGATGGAATATATAGGCCAAATGGGATATGCAAGACATAGGAACCTTACCAGATTGCTAGGATACTGCTACAATGGGCATAGTTGTTTCCTTATTTATGATTACGTCGCCGGTGGAAGCTTGGCGGAGAAGATTGAAGTGAAGAGGGATTGGACAACCAAGTGTAGACTAATGGTCGGCATTGCGAATGGTCTAAAGTTCCTTCATCATGAGTGCTATCCATCAATTCCTCATGGCGATCTAAGGATCAACAACATTATGTTTGATGAGAACATAGAGCCTCAGTTAGCTGAATTTGGAGTCCAGTTTCTTGTACAACTGAATAGAAGATCATATTCATCCAAGGTTGCTTCACAGCATACAGGTAAGATTATCATGGTCATGAGTTTGAGTCTCAACGAAAACTAGTAGCCTTTTGGCACTAAGCTTAGTCCATTCCTTATTTAGTACATTTGTTTAGGCCAGGAAAATAAGCGTGCTCTACTTTTGCAGGTGATCTAATAGATAACATAAAAGATGAGCTTGACGCCGATATCAGCAACTTCGGGCATTTGATCTTGGAGATCTTGACGAATGGGAGACTGAACAATGTCGGAAAGAATTCACATGACAAGACAATGGAGGCGCTTGTAGCGGAGATTCACCGAGGAAACGAAGTTGGTTCCTCGAAAGAAGATTTAAAGCTTGTGCTAGAAGTTGCATTTCGCTGCATGAAAAACCAGCCAGCTGATGGACCCGCAATGGAGGAAGCATGCAAGATTTTGTCTCGGTTGAAATAAGAATAGTGAAGTTGAACTGTACTGTTGCACATAGATCAGGACATTTGGAGACTGGACTATTAGATCCAACATATGACGCATTAGGTTTTAACTTGCAGCGTCTAACAGCGTAGTCTGTGGAATCACTTGCCTCGCCCAACCTTTTTGAACAATCGGGCTGTTTCAGGCACTGTACTAGCAAACCCGATCGCCACATGTATTGCGAGTCCCATGTCTCGTCTTGTTCTTAATTGGCAGAATCTGTTATCAATCAAGAGTGAGTTGGTGTTTTTATACCATAGCCACGATAATTACGTTTCATATGTTTATGGATCATCTTTTCTTAAAACCTATCACTTACTCATGGGTTAGATTCACTATGGTCACGCTTGTCCGAAACATAAGATCTATTTTTGCTTGTCAATGTATCCAGGTACGTTAACATAACATGGTGTGCATTCCTACACCATAGATATACCGATTTAGAACTTCTACGTTGTTTGGCCATGATTTTTGAAGTTATCCTCACGTGATCACGTCGGTCGGGTTCCGATAACCATCTCAAGAACACCTCGTGCTCAGGAAAGAGCCAGGGATGATGGCGGCGGCGGCTCCGCTCAGCCGTTTCTTTCAACCAAAAACAAACCCTTCAACATCCGCCGCCGCCGGCGGTTTCAGCAGAAGACGATGTTCGTTTCCATCTTTCCCTGTGCGGCGGACAGTCTCTTGTCTCAGCTCCCACGGCGACCGGCCTCGCAGGTATGGACCCAAATTGTCGTCCTCTCTGTGTTGGGTTTTTGGGTGATTTTGTGGGGTTTGATGTGTTGATTGGATGATTTTCTGAGGTGGGTTTTGGGTGTGGGTTTAGGTATGCGGTGCTTGGTGCTGGATTCGCCGGGCTCTCCGTTGCTTGGCATTTGCTTCGGGTATTTTGTCTCCCTCTATATGTGATTATGGTAAAAGTATGAAAAGCTCGAACTTGTGATAAAAGATACAGGATATTTGTATCTCGACATGTGTACACAAGCACGAGAATGAAGTGAGGGCAATGCAAAGGTGCATCGTATACCGAGTGCTTGTGTGGTTATTGGTGTTGGGTTGTTCCGTAATCGGCTAAGGGGAGGCAATGAGATAGTTTATCATGATAGTGCGAGCTCAATTAGTCAAGACCATGTTATAAATCCGTACAGCTGGCATGCTAAAACCAGACAATATCTTGACATTGGCGAGTGCATGAGTTGCATGCACGAGATCACGTTCCCCCGGCCCTATCCATGAGTAACGCATGGAAAAACAAATCGGGGTGGATGTTGTATTTGAGCTCACGCTAATGATTTTTATTTGTACCTGTTCTTATGCCATGTCAAACAGCAAGTGAATTGAAAGAAAGCTTTCCCATGTTTTCTCCTTTTGTTTTGCCCTTCTTGTTTCAAGCTGATCAGTGAATGTACTATCAATTACCCTTTTCATATACTAAATCTTTACAATAAGTCCTCTTAGAAACATTTTTTAGCAAAGCAAGACATAAATTAGTGAACATCTTAGAGCGTGCTGAGGTTGATTGTGGATTATGTACATTGACAGCAAAGCCCGATGGATTTGGATGTACATATTGATATGTATGATGATGCCGGTGTTGGTGGTGGTGCATCCGGTGTTGCTGGAGGTCTTGTCCACCCTTACTCCCCTAAAGGTTCCAATCTCCTGGTATAGATTGGGTTACTCTTGCTTCTTTGTGAATTATCAGTGTCCTGGATGCTTACTGGTTTCAAATCTTGCAGTCAAGCTTCTCTGGAGGGGTGTTGAGTTCTGGACGGAGTGGCTAAATCTTCTAAATATCGTACAAGAAGCTGCCAAATCTCGAACCACCAATGATTCACACTCATTTTCCACATGTGTTCAAAAGACTGTTGCTCCGGTGATTAGAAAAAGGTATGCTTTCTGGCTTATTTTTTCGATATGTTTTCTTTCTTTTCCTAGGTCGGGAAAAAACCTTAGGAGTAGCGATGTAGCTCCAGACAAAGCCTAGAGCATCACTTAGAGGTACTTGCTCATTACTAATAGCCAATTACATACATGATTAAAACCCAAGGCATGTGTGGCCGAGAACAATGGACCTTGTCAGTGAAGTTCATCCAAGTGTTTTCCCCCCGTTGGTTTGATAGTTTATTGAACAACTGAAATTCGTTCTGTCGATTATCTTCTTGTATCTTCTATCTTCACTCAGAATCACTTCTTCGCTCATGAAAATTGCTCTACAGGGGTATAATGAGGCCGGCGACCAACGAGAAGAATTTGGTTGTGATGCTTGAAGTAATATGTCATATTCATTGATTATTTTACTCAAGATACTGCTTTGAAACAAACCATTACGAATCTGTTTCTTGTTCAACAGAATGCTCAGAAGTGCCTCACAAGTTGCAGAATAGAAATCATTGATAGAACTGCCGCCCAACATCTCTTACCTGAAGTTTGTGCGCCTTTGAACTTGGCTTTCTTTATGCCTGAAGCTATGAACATAAATCCTCAATCCTATGTCGAGGTGCGGAAATTTACATCATTAACTCACCTTTTTTGATGCATTGGAGCATTTTGTGTCAAATTGACTAAGTTGTGTTCTTTATCAGGCACTTTTTCTGGCATGCCAAAATCTTGTAGCAGGTATTGAAGGCAAAAGCCTATTATTGCACAAGGAAAATGTTGCGGCACTCTCTCAGTTAGCAGGTTAGGGTCATACTGCACTTGTTTTCTTCGGTGTCATGTATTCTATGGACAACAATCTTGTTTTTGGCAAACCATGATTAGACCCAGAGGTCATCTGAGCTTGTAGATGATAATGAACTGGAAAATACTTGTCGTCCTCATCTTATAGCTATCGTCTAGGTCACCATGGCTTAAATAGTGCAAGCTTCTATTTCTGATGATAATTTCTATAATCGTTTCAGGGGAATATGATGCAGTGATCATTTGTCTTGGTGCTAGAGTCGATATGCTCCCTGAACTCGCTGGGAGGCTTCCCTTGAGGACATGCAGAGGCATTGTCGCAACCCTGCAGCTTCCTGATGGTATTGGGTGAGAATCAGCTTCTTGTCTTGCAAGCCTATTTAGTCATTCTAAATAAGAGTTCATTCGTACTAGTCGTGCCTTTATTTCCAACATGATTGAACATGCTGAATATAAATTCAATCATGTACTCTGCTTTTAAGCTTTGTCATCATTTCGATGGTTAGAAGGGCCTACTAGTGAAGCAATGATCTTCTGTATTAGGTTTGTTTGTTGGCTGGTATAGCGGGAGAAAGTATCTGTGTTTCAATTATAAGGGCTCTTTCCTTCCC